>MPUH01000809.1:0-33901 GCA_001970955.1 Stentor coeruleus | reverse complement strand
TAATACCTAATAAACAGAAAAGACGAAGTATTGTTAAAATAATCCAAGCACCTAAAATACAAACTCCAACTGAATTTGAAATAAATTTACCTCAGGATATTGAAAAAAGCTGTCAAGAACTTTTAATTGTAAAAAATGAGAACTCTACGTTTATTGATCAGAATAAAAGTAATGCTAAAGTTTCGATTTCTGAAGAAGAAAAATATAATGAGCTTGTAAAAAGTGATAGAGAAAATAATGCTTTTAAAGGTCAAGGGTTGGAAAGTGATAGAGAAAAAAATAAGGAAAAACGTGGAAATGAGGAAAGGAAAAAAAAAAAAAAAATAAACAGGAAAAAAATGCCGTTTAGAGTTGAAAGTGAAAATTTTAGTGTTGTGCCGATGAGATCTAAAAGTGAATATTTTAGTAGAAAAGATGTTAAAGGAAATGAGTCTTTAGAATCTCAGAACTCGGATTATAATTTAGTACAAAACTCAGACCTATCGATGAGAAAGAAGTTTAATATAGAAATTGATAAAATGGTTGAAGTTATTGACAAGGAACTTGAAGGAGTTATTCCCCCTGAATCAAAAGAAAAACATGAATAACTTAAGATTATATAAAATTTTTAATAAATTTAATTAGAAGAATATCTGTGATTTTATGCTAAATAAAATATCAGAAAATGATTAAAATACACAAAATTGTTAGGATGTTTTACAAAAATCTGTTTAAAAATTAAAGATTTATTATTAGAAGATAACTAAAAATTATAGGGGAATTTTGGTTGTGGGTTTGTGACTTTATGGATTTAAATATAAATTTGAATAATTCAATACTAAATTAATCTTCTTCTAAGTTAATACTACTGCCGAATTTCGCATATAGATAAGTCTTTAGCGCATTCATTTCTTTTTGACTAATTTCTGCTTGGGCTCTAAGTCTATTTAATTCTTCTTTTTTAACATCTCTGAGTTTTTCAAGTCTTGAAAGAGCGTTTTCTTCACTGCATAGGACAAAACTTTCACCAATCATTATCCTTACCTCGCTTTCCATAGCTATTTCTAGTTCATCAAGCGCATCTTGTAAAGCATTGACCTTTTCTTCGTTTATCTTGAGTTCTCTTTGGACTTCATGGTTCTGCATGTTAAGATAACTGTATTTGTTAATCCTTACTTGATCTTCTTTTAGGATATCCAAAGACGGAGCAGCCATTTATATATGCAAGTCTTATTAAATTACTATGTAATCGACCTATTAAGCGAAGGTAGTTTCCTTACTCTATCGATTAAACCACGAATCTTCCCTATCTTATTAAACTTTTGTCCTTCATCAGCAACAACATTAGCAACAATATTCACAGTATAAATTTCGCTTTTACAATAAATTTCAAAATCACTTCTAATTTCCCCTATAGTCTGACCTATAAATTCAACAATAAGTTTTGTAAACATTCCTGGTGCAATAGGCCCTGGTTTATAAATAATTCTTATATCTTTATTTGTTGGTTGTTTTATATTATATCGTACTAAGAAATTATCTTCATTTTTTATTAGAACTTTAGATGAAGATATTTGACCTAATGATATAATGCCGAGATCAACTGAACTTGGAACTATTTCTAATACTCGTCTTAGGGTATCATTCATAATATCAGAAATTATCATAGATTTGTTAAGACCATGAATACTTGATCTACGGATTGTTTGGGGATTTGGATGTTTGAATATTGACCGATTGGTTTGAGAAATTGTCCTAACTTGTTTTTCCATAAGAATATCACTTATGATATATTTTTGGTTTAGACGTGAGATCACTGGTGATGAACTACGTAAAGATTGAACTTGGGGTATAGATTTACGTATACTTCCATAAATGTCAAAGTCTTTTGCTTTGACTGTGTGGTATTCTTCAGCAATTTGCTTTTCTGAGGTTTGTTTAAGTTCTTGAAGTTTTTCTACTTGCGAATATACACTTCCTCGAATAACAGGTTTTAGCATTACTTTCTTACCTTTATTAGGGACTAATGATACAAATGGGGTATCTTCTTGTTTACCAATGGTACTTTCTGCTAGGGACTCTAATATATGTAAAGGGATTTTTGGGATTTCAGGAGATCTGACGTAAGGCGGGGAATTAAACGATAAATCAAGTCCTTCAGGAGATTTAAAGTAATTAAATGACTGTAAAGTTGACTCAATACTTGAATTCATTCTTGTACTTCTTTTAGACTTTGTAACTTTTGGTGATGATAAAGAAAATTCAGGCTTTATTGGTAAGTTTTTAGTATTGATTCTCATTTGCCCAGGGTTTTCTACAAAATTTATAATAAATCGTTCGATACTTGCATTAAGATCAGAAAAAGATTTTGATGACGTTTTTATGGTTTTCTGTCTTTGCCTTATAGCATTTTTGTGTATTTCATAAGAAACTTTAGAGAACTCTGAAGTCCCAAACTCTCTACCAGACGCTTGTTTACCTTTCCAGCTTAAGTATTGATGGTATTTTTCTTTAAACTCAGCTTTTTTCTCAACAGTAAAATCAGGGAACCTACAAAAAACCCTATAACTATGTAACTGAGGATCATTAGTCAGTTTTGGCAAACTAGGTTTTATTTGACTAAATACTTTTGTATAAGTATAATCATGTAAAAATGAATCAATAAGATGACCTTTTTCATGAGCTGTTTTATATTCCCCAAGGATATTACATTCATATTCTAGATTATTAAACCCAGTCATGAGTTTTGTAAGTTTTTTCTTAGGGATTTTTATCTGGCTACGATCAAAAAGTTCATATCCATCACCTCTTTCACTTATAACAAACAGTTTAGGTGTATTGACAAATTTATCACATTTCGTACTAATAACGCTTTTTGGATCTGAAAATACGCCAATTGAATAAAAATTACCCATAGAGTCTGTTGTAGTTATCACCGAATCCTTAGTATTAATCGTAAAAATGCCGATTTTCGCATTATCCTTATCACAAACGACAATTTCGTTATCCTGTTGTATAACAATTTTCCCTTCAATTGTATTATAAATACAATGCCCACTACTCAAAAGGACTTTATAAAGTAGTGTTTCTTTAGAAATTTTTATAGGAGCATAACATGGAGATTCAATCAAATATTCTTTTTCACTAGTTAAAATCTTCGTCCCATCTTCAAACTCTACAACAATAAAATCGGGATAATAACATATAACAGTTCCATCATCTCTAAACAAAGTTCTCAACATCGTCTCAGGATCTGTAACTGTTGCACAAGGTATAAAATCTAATTCAACTCCTTGACAAGTTCTTCTTCCATGATTATTCGTGACAATCCATTTCGTCCCATTAAAATTGCTTATATTCCCATTGGCGAAAAGTATTTGTTTTTTCCCATTTTCTAAATACCTTATCACTGTTCCTTTACCTGTAACAACCCTATTAATTTCAATTGTCCCATTTAAATCTTTTCTTTGTTGCATAAGTTCTGAAGATAACTCTTGTAAAATATCATTATCACAAGATATAACAAGACCGTTTAACGTACATGTTAATTTGTTATTATTTCCACAAAGTTTTAAAACTTCATTATGATACCACCATTCATTACCAGTCTCAGTAAGTCCAAATACTTTATCATCATTTAAAACATAACATCTTCTTATAACATTTCCTGATATTGAATATTTAACAGATCTCATAACTGAACCATCTGAAGGAAAAAGTCTACTATCATGACTAGTCAAACTACCTACTTTTAATTCATCGATATCATAAAATTCATTAGGATAAGTTTGAGATTCTTTCCAATCTTGAAGTAATGGGCGGATTTTTTTTGTATGTTCCCAAATAGAAGTTGTCACACCAGTTGAGTCAAAAAATATCGCAACAAGAGTACTTCCGTCCATATGTTTTGTTGTTACAACTTCAGGAGAATATGTTAAATATTTTTGTATACGGCCTACAAGTATAGGTTTTGAAAGCATTTCAGAATAGTTTCTATTTAAAACACAAGCTTTCCCGGTATGTGATTTTATAAGTTCTTCAAATCTAGCAATAAGGACCATACGTTCAAGTTCATGTTTTTCAATATTACAAAAGTAGCTGATTTCTTTTAGAGAACCTTTTTTAGTTGATGAACTTGTAGGAATTGGAAAAACTACTGTGTTGTAGATTTTATAAAGGTAATCTTTAACTGAAATGTTTAAAAATGAACAATTAAGTGCATCTATAGCTATTGGGTCACTACCTTGAAGAATCCTTGTTTCAGTGTTTTTAGGTAAGACAAAGTTATTTAAGTAGTTCTGGGAATATGCTAATTGCTGAAGAATACATGCGAAAAAGTACTCGTTTTTAGCTAAACGGTCTGGGCAGTTTGAAAAAAGATATGAAAAAACACGCAAGTCCCAAGGCTTAGCGGCATCGTCAAGACTTGGAAGGTCTTGTGAGCTTCTCATAAGATCAGCAATATTAGAAACTGTTGTATTTGAAGTAGTATCAAAACCTTCTAAAACCCCAGCTGGGAATAAAGGTTTAACCGGAGTCATTTCCTTCCAAATCAAATATCTAACAAAAAGCTGTCCACATTCAATAATAATCTTAACAAAATCCGCAACGAACATTTTCTTAAAATCAGGTGTTGGGGGAACTGATTCTCTTGACTCTTCTTTTATCACTTCTTTTGTTATCTGTTTTTTCAATGTTTTACTTGATTTGATTTTATTATTTTCCACATCTTGTCCTGTTGTCACATCATTTCTTTCAAATTTCACTTCTTCAAGTTTAATAAGCTGATCACTTTCCATACCTTGATATTTAGCTGGATCATATTGAACAAGTTTAGTGACAAAAGTTCTTAAAGGGGAGTTTTTTTCAGATTTTAATAAAGCTTCTTGGAAAAGATTTGGCATATTACTTGAAGATAAAGACCCTTCTCCACGAACATAAAAGTGGAAATGAACATTAAAGCCGTATTTGCTTATTGCATAAATTTCTTCTAAAGTTTTAGGAAAACCAAGGAAGATATAGACTCGATCAGGTTTAGATGAATCAATTTGTTGTAAAGAACTCTCTGTTATAAGCGGAGAATTCTGTCTTGACTCTGTTCTAGGTTTGTCTTGCATTTCTAGTTTCTGCAAGATTTCACGTTTTTGTTTCCGGCCTTGTAGGTCCATTAAAGCTACTTTTTCACTAAGAGCTTTTGCTAGGATTAAAGGTGGGATTGTAGCTTCAGTGATTGATGATTGAATAAGACCTTTTTCTTTACTGTATGAACAAAGCTCTGATCGGGTTATTGAGGTGAATTGGAAAATAGGAAACATTGAAGCAATTTCTGTAAGGCTGGGTTCCCATTCAATCATTGTGTATATTGTTATCCAAGGGGGAAGGGTTGACATATCCACATCATCGTCGTGCTTTTTATCTTCTTTGCGTTTTGGTGGCATTATTTATAACTGGAAATTTAAATGATAATGCTTGATTGAAGATCCAACGGAATTAGGGTTTTGTGAAAACATTAGGTTTGTGGGAGGATTTAGAATGAGATTGGAATAGAAGATTATTGAGGATTAAGATTTATTGTGAGGGTTGGAGGATTTAAGAGAGTGAATAAGAAAAATATTAATATGAGGAGGAAGAAATTATATGGGTTTAGGGAGTTGATAGATTAGAAATTTGTTTATCATGTTGGGTTTGAAATTATTATTGTTTGGGTGTTATTTGATGATTTAAAATTTTGGGTTAGTGTGGATTATTGAGATATTTTAGGATATAGGGGAAAGGTTTGTTATAGAGATTTTAGTGAATTTATGATTTTTATATTTATGATGAAAATGTGAATATTTTCTGTATATCATCGAGAAATCTATTTTTAAATTGTGATAGCTGTAATACTAGCTAAATACTAAATATAAATATACTTTTTACATCATTAAATACTACATATTTTTTTATATACTTAACTAATTATTCTACTTCCAATATTTTGTCAAATATTTAAACAATTTCATAAATAACACAATCCAATATCAATAATAATTATCACAATTCTAAATCCTAACAATTATAAAAAACCATTTCTCTCTATTCCATCTCCCACCTAAAATATTTTTTTTATCTAGCATAATCCTCACCTAACCCATTTCGCAAATCAAATCACATAATCAAAAAAATAAAAAACTACCTATAAAACCTCATATTTTCCTCTCATCTTCAATAAAACCTTCATTTCCTCATCCATTTCCATTCTTCTAAACCTCCTTTATTTTCACCATTCCAACTATTCCCAGCCTTATTCTAAATTTCGAATCAAATAATAATTTAAATATGCGAACTCAGCTTCTCTGGCACGAAGACATAGTAATTTCTACATAGCCACCTCCAGAATCTCCAGAGCTTACGAACACAATCTGGTCAATAGCATTCAAGCCTGACGGTTCAGAAGTAGTAATTGCAATTGGAGACCGGGTTTTTATATACAACGCATCTACAGGAGCTCAAATTCACAATCTTAGAGCCCATGAGCCAGGAAAACCTGTATATGCAGTAGCTTATTCTCGTGATTCCAAGCGTTTTGCATCTGGTGGGTAAGTTTTACACAGCGCTGACAATGTTGTTATAATCTGGACTTCTAAAGCTGAAGGAGTAGTAAAATATCAGCATGGGACTTCAATTCAATATCTAAGTTTTAACCCTGTTAACTATCAATTAGCATCATTAAGTTGTACTGATTTCGGTATTTGGGCTAGAGACCAAGATAAAGTACTTAAATTCACAATTCCTAGTAAAGGATTATGTTGTGCTTGGAATCCTGATGGGACAGTATTAGCTATAGGGTTGATTAATGGGTCAGTTGTATTAAGAGATTCTCAAGGAAATCCTAAATCTGAGATTATAAGAAATGCTCCTGTTTGGTGCTTAGAATGGAATCCTGCTAAATCAGAAAATGAAGCTCAGCTGCTTATTGGTTGCTGGGATGAGACTCTATCTTTATGGGATAATGATGGGAAACAAATTGGTGTTGAGAAAAACCTTGGATTTGACCCTTGTAGTATATCCTTTTATTCAAATGGAGAGTTTTTTGTCCTTAGTGGTTCAGATAAAAAAATCTCAATGTGGACTAAGGAAATGATATGTTTAGGGGCTATAATAAATCAAAAAGACTGGGTTTGGACTGTACGTATTAGACCTAAAGCTAATTGTATAGGTTTTGGAACTAATGATGGGAAAATCGCTGTGTATCAAGCTGGGTTTTCTATAGTACATGGGTTATGTGAAGAAAGATATGCTTATAGGGAACTTATGACAAATGTTATTATACAACATTTAGTTACTGAACAGAAAGTCAAAATTAAATGTCGTGATTTAGTTAAAAAAATATCTGTTTATAAAGAAAGACTAGCTGTTCAAGTTACTGATAGGATTATTATTTATGCAGTTCAGTCTGAAGATGAACAGGATCTTAGATATAAAACTTATAAAAAAATCAATCAGAAAATTGATTGCAGCATGTTGGTTTTAGTATATAATCATGTTGTGATATGCTGTGATAACAGAATACAGTTGTATAATTTTAATGGTGAAGTTGATAGAGAGTGGAATTTAGAAGCGAGCATTAAGTATATTAAGGTAATTGGTGGAATGCCTGGGAAGGAAGGAATGGTGGTTGGTTTGAAAAATGGTTTGGTTTTGAAAATTTTCATTGATAACCCATTTCCAATTATTTTGATGAAACACATTTTCCCAATCAAATGTGTTGACCTCTCCCTTTACAAACAAAAACTTAGTATCGTAGATGAAAAAAGTAACCTTATTGTATTCGACCTTAAAAAGCAAGAAATAATTTTCAAAGATACCAACGCTAAGACTGTTACATACAACTCAGAAATGGAAGACCTTTTAGCATATTCTGGTAATGGTGTAGTCTCAATCCGAACTGAATCTTTCCCCCCATCAATACAAAACTTACTTGGATGTGTTGTTGGATTTAAAGGTTCAAAAATATATGCATTACATCATATAACAATAAACTCAATAGATGTTCCACAAAGTGTTGCTATGTATAAATACCTTGAACAACAAAGCTGTGAAATGGCTTATAAAATTGCATGCCTAGGGGTTACAGAACAAGATTGGATGTCTTTAGCTGTTGAGTGTATTCAGAATCATAATTTTTCTTTAGCCCGTAAAGCTTTTATGAGAAATAAAGATATAAGGTTTTTGGAACTAGTAAATAAAATTGAGATTGATAGAAGGTCTCCTGGTTATAATGATATGATTATGATGGGTGAAGTTTCAGCTTATCAAGGGAAATTTACTGAAGCTGCTGCTTTGTTTGTTAAAGGTGGAGATGTAATGAAGGCAGTAGATATGTATCGTGAGTTAAAACAATGGGACAAAGCTGAGAGTTATATAAAAAAACTTGATAAAGATGGTCAACGCAAGCTTCTTATGGAACGTGCAAAAGATTCAGAAAACTCCGAATGGGAAGTATCAGCCCGTTTATTTATAAACCTTGGAGATTATAAAAAAGCTTTAACTATTATAGGTCAACACAATGATCATAACTGGATGATTGAACTTTGTCGCCAGTTATCAAAAGTAGATAACTCAGATGCAATCCAATACTGTGCAAATTATTTCCGTCAAGTTGGAAATCATAGTTACGCTAAAGAGGCTTATCTAAAACTTGGAGACTTAAAAGCTTTATTAAACCTTCATGTAGAACTTGAAAAATGGGAAGATGCTTTTAGAGTTGTAAAACAAAACCCAGAGCTAAAATCAATACTTTATATCCCTTATGCAGAATGGCTGATTTCAAAAGACAAATTCGAAGAAGCAAAAGAAGCTTATAAAGAAGCAAATAGTTTAGGACAGGGATTAAAACTTATGGAAAAACTGACAACAAACGCAATAAGCGAAAAAAGATTTAAAGATGCGGCAAGTTTTTTCTGGAAACTCGCTTTAGAGCATTTAAGTCTTATCAAAGATTGTATGACTCCAACACCTGAAGATGCTGAGCATTTTTCTCAATACGAAAACCTTAAAACCCAATCAGAAATCTATTACGCTTATTCTAAAATCCACAAATATTCTGAATTACCTTTTCTTTTACCAACACCTAATTATGAAGAGAGTATTTTTTATGGTTGTCGTTTCCTTCTTAATTCCCTTCCAGGTAAATCCCCAGCTGGTATAAATAAGCTTTATGTTTATTATTCATTAGGAAGATTAGCTACTAAACTTGGTGCTTATCAAACCGCAAGAGTTGCTTATGAAAAACTTCAAGGATTAAAAGTACCACCAGAATGGCAAGAAGAAATTGAACTTAGTGCATTAAGTGTTAAATCAAAACCAGCTCAAGATAAAGAAGATTTATTTACTATTTGTTATAGATGTATGAATACTAATCCTTCATTAACCCCAAATGATAGCTGTAATTATTGTAAACATCCAATAATCAGAAGCTTTTTATCATTTCAACCTTTACCTCTTGTAGAATTTGAACCTCATAGTTCAATTCCATATAAAAAAGTTATGCAGTTATTAAGTTCAGAAATCCCTTATAATGTTCCTAAATCTAAGAAACCTAAAGGTAATGAATGGCATGAAAGTCTTAATGTTGAAGCTTATGATCAAGACTCAGATGATATTTTTGTTCAAAAAGTTATGGAATGGGTCGAATTGCAAGCTGGTCAAGATGATTATCAACCTGTCATTCTTGATGAAACTTGCCTTGGGGCTATTCCCCCTCAAGAAGTTTTTGTTTTTGATATAACATCTAAATGCCCAACATTACCTAAAAGATACTTTCGACTTATGATCCCTGAACTTGATGTTATTATGTGTAAGGCATGTGGACATTTCTTTATTCAAGATGAGTATGATTTAGTGTTTTTAGAATTAGATTCTTGTCCGTTTTGCTTGTTTAAAGACAAAACTGAAGATGAGTAGTTTAGGTATAATACTAAAAACATCAATAGATATAAAAAATGCAATATTTAAACAACGCAATGCACTCGCCGAGGTTTCTTACAGGACTCTGCCTTTGCAATTTGGCTGTTTGGCTTTTGGCGATACTGCCAAATATTTACTTTAAAGGACTTTCTTATACGCTTATAAGTTTAAAGTCAAGTCCTTATTGCTTTGTATCATGCCTTTTACTCTTTGCGTCTATTGCGGATTTCATACTGTTTGGTATGCATAAAATGTGCTTTTACTATCTTGGCATCCTTGTTGCCTCAGAACGAAGATTAATCCTGTCTAATTACGTAAAAGACAATTCACCTTTAATGCTTACAATTATAATCCTAGGGGAAAGTAATAGGAATTCAGTTGAAGCTATGATTTGGGCTATAGTCCTCATGATCTTTGCCTGTATGAAAGCATTTTGTGTCATAATCATCACAAGGCTTCAAGACAACAAACTTCGAAACCTTGAAGAAATCAATAAAATCATATACTTCATGAATATATCCTTTATCCTATTCACTATAGGAATTTTTAAAGAAGCTGGTATTAGTCATCTAATCATGTTAAATTTCGAAGCTGTTTTTATATTCAAAGACACTTCTTTAGCTTATTATCAAC
The DNA here is from genome assembly GCA_001970955.1 of Stentor coeruleus. NCBI lineage: Eukaryota > Ciliophora > Heterotrichea > Heterotrichida > Stentoridae > Stentor > Stentor coeruleus. The sequence goes on along the minus strand of MPUH01000809.1, from coordinate 23,341 downwards.
TTTCAAAGACTAAAATCATCCCAGGATCGACTGAGTTGTTCCTTCAAATACTAGAATCTCTATTTAAAATCATCCAATGGGTGCAAATTGCAATATTATATGGGGATTTATTTACAACAAACCCTATAGAATTTTTACTTATCATAAAACTCCATGGATATTTTAGTATGCTTTTAACTCAAACAAAACAATATCTTAAATATAAAAGCTCTATACAACAATTTATGATGAAATATCCTGCTTTATCAGCTTCAGAACTCTCTGATTTTGGTGAAGAAAAATGTTGTGTTTGTTGGGATTTACTTAACACTGGAAGAAGCTGTAAAATTACCTGTGGGCATATTTTACATATAGAATGCATATATAAGTGGATGCTTAGGAATACTGATAGGAATTGTCCTATGTGTAAACAGACATTTTTACAACCTGATAACAATAGAAATTTAATGCCTTGGTATTCATGGTTTATGAGATTATTACATAGAGAAAGTAGGATTACTGAAGATGATATTAGAAGGCTTAGAGAAGTGTTTCCTAATCTTAGTGAACAAGAGGTTATAAGGGAAATTGAAAGGACTGGATCAGTACAGAATGCTATTGAAAGTTTGTTAGGAGATTAATAAGAATGGAAAGCATAGAATTTTTCTTAGGTTTTTTTGGGATTTGGTTTGGGTTGGGGTATAAAAAGAGTTTTTAGAAATCAGGATGAATATGAGAATTTGTGTAAATATAAGATGTTATAGGATAATATATAATAAGTTCCTAGGATTCAAATTGAAGTATATGAGAATTTTATACTTGAAATAATTTGGAATATTTTTTATGATTTTTACTTTTAATAGCTGAATTTAATTCATATCACTCTACTTTAACAGTTCTCTACATTTAATAACTGATGAAAAAATAACTTAGTTATATAATTCTATTTAAAAAAAAATTACTATCTAAACTATTCTTATTTTATCTATTAATAGCTTTTCCCTCACATACCAAATTAAGCTCCACAGCTTGTAAAGGGACTCATTCTTCTTCTTAGGCTTGACTTGGGGTTTTTTCTTTTGCAGTTCAGGCTTTGATGCTTTTTTCTTCAACTTCTGTAATTTTAGCTTGGACATTGCTAAAACCAAATTTTCCCTTAATTTTTTTATTAATTTGATCTTTTCTCCTCTTGCTCTTCTTTAATTTCTGCTTTGCTTTGTTACTTTCTTGAAGGTTTTAGATATAGTTTTCATTTCATGATTTATGGTCAATTTTATTTGACTTTTCTTCTTCGATTATTGTCTCTGATGGGAACTGCTCTTTAAGTTTGCTTTCAGGCTTCTTTTTAACATCTTTTGGGGCAAGTCTTTGTTTTGTGATTTCAAATTTTCTTTTTTGTCTTTGATTTCTTGTATTCTTTTGAAGTTATTATTAGTTAGGGTTTTCAAATGCTCTAACTTCCTTTCGTGAATGTTTTTTCTTATACTTGAAAGGTCAACTGATATACCTCTTTTTCAATAAATAACTAGAAGACCTGCAATCTTATATACAAATAAAGTCTTAGTAGCCCATTCAGACCTCTCTTCCTCTTCTATCATTTAAAATATGAATATCTAAATCGATATTTTAACAAATGTCCAATAATAAGGAAAGTACTTTGAAGACCACTTTTACTCTAAGTATGGACACTGATTTCATTGACGACTCCGCTCTTATAAGTGGTTTTGACTTTGAAGATAGTCTTTTAGTTTCAAAAAATCCAAGTACTGGGAAAATCAACGACCTAATTAATGAAATCGATCTTATTAATGAAGACCGAGAACGACTTCGTTTAGAAAATGAAAATCTTAAAATCCAACTTTCTGAGATAGCAAGAAATAAACTCTATATAGAACTTTTGCAAAAAGTAGCAACAAAGGCTTTAGATGAACTTTATCTTTATAAAAATAAGCCAAAATGCTTATCTCCAGATCGTAGGTTTCTGAGAAAAATTAAAATTAGATCACCTTCTGAAGGAATTATGACTAGTACAAAGCCTTTAAATGATAATGATTTTGTTGTAAGAAGAAACCCTTCTGATGCGTCTCAGAATATTGTTGATAACTATACACATAATTCACCGAAATATCAAAGAAACACGTCGGCTAGAATATTTGTGTCGAGAAACCATCTTAAATACCCTAAAAGCATTAGTTCAAATAAAAATACTTTGGGTGAACAAAAGGGCAAAAGCATTTTCCAATAGATTTAATAACTATTAACCCATTTGATGTGCTAAAATGTATGATTTAGGATTTTATTATTATTATAAATTTAGAAGGATTTTTGGTTTTTTAATGTTTTTTAAAGCTTTGAATGCAATGTTATAAGCTGTGAAGGGAGTATTGGGTGAAAAAGATATGAAATTTATATAAGAAGTTATGATAGAAATAAAAATCTAATAAAATACTCATATTTACAAAAACTCAAATAAAAAACCACACCTTAATTTTCTTATTCATAATTAAAACTCTAAACTCCACCAAATCCTAAAATCCAATTTCAATTTAAACACCCAACAATTCCAAAAAAATTCCAAAAGCCTCATAAATTCCCTAAACCTAAAATACCCTATCCAAAACTTCATCACAAATCCTTATTAATCAATACCACCATGTCAAAAAAAACTAAAAACAACCAAATCTTCTAATTAATAAAAATCTAACGATATCCAAAATATAAATGAGAAAAACATCCCCAGCATGGTCGTTTCGTGGACGTAGCATGCAAACAATGTCAGTTTCTCTTCCAGGTCCAGGTTCATATTCCCCAAATCAAACTCATCTAGAATCAAGTCCAAGTTTTCGTATTGGCAAATCAAACCGTCTAGATACCTGTTCTAAATTCTCAGTACCAGGTCCAGCAAGCTACACTCCAAAAAAAGCTATTCCATTAAACCCAAACACAGTGTAAAACCTAAGCAGATTTTCCAAGTCAAAAAGACCTGATCTTAGTAAGCCTCCAGAAACACCAGGTCCTGGAACATACAACCCGAAATCAGTTGATTTTACCCCTTCCTACAAAATTCCTCAATCAAATCAATTAACTATAGAAAATATAGTACCTGGTCCAGGTCAATATAGTCCAAAACCTCAGACAAATAATAAATCTTATTCGGTACCAAAAGCACGAAGACGTAGTTTATATGATGTACCATTAGGTTCAGATAAAGATAGTAAAAACCCTAACGATAAATCTCAAATTGTACCTGGACCAGGTGCTTATAATATAGATATAGATATAGGTGGGCCGAAATATGGTACATCACGTGCTTTAAGATACTTTAATAAAAAACATTCATCACCAGGACCTGGAGCTTATGATATTAAACCAGAACATGATGCTCCAAAATATACTATGAATAGTAGAAAGTCACAGTTAAAAAAAAATGAGAATCCAGGACCAGGAACTTATTCACCGACAAGGAGTTTTACGACAATCCATTACTCAATTGGTAAATCTAAGCATTTTGATCAACAAATCAAAAATGTCCCTGGCCCTGGAGCTTATGCTGTAGGAATTGAAAAAACATATAGTTATTCTATTGGTAATGCCAAACGACCTCCACTCAGTTTGGTTTTAGATACTCCAGGACCAGGTAGTTATAATTGTAAAAATGCTGAAAAAGCTCCATCGTATACAATGTCGAGGAAAAACCAAGTAAAAAAAATTGATAGTGACCCTGTAAGAAATATTTAGGGCCCTGGTCAATATACGCCTCGGAGTACTTTTTATTCATCACCTGCTTGGAAAATTGGATCTGAGTCTAAACGATTACAGTTTGATGATAAAAAAGTCCCAGGACCTGGGGCTTATAGGAAAAATTCTACTAATGAGTCGAAAGTTCACTTTTTTAGTAAAAGTGGAGTCAACCCAGCACCGAAAAAAACAGGACCTGGACCTGGGTCTTATGATATCAAAAGCTCTATAGGTGAAGTGCCTAGTTATTCTAAGTAATATAGTTAATTGTAAATGAATAGATTAGGGTTAAAAATAGATTAAATAGGTGAAAATTATTAGGATTTTCTGTAATATTATTTATATTGGATTTAAAGATATTGGTTTAAGTCATTTTTTGTTTTTTTTTGCAATTTGGATTATTTACTATATATTTTCCCTATTTTCTGAAATTAATAAACTGGGTATAATATTTTAATCATGTTTGATAATAAACTCATCCTTTCACTAACAGAAAATCTCTTATAAACCTTTAACTTTTTCCTCTTTATAAAAAATATCATAAAAACTACCCTCGAATTATCACCCATCCTGTAATTAAAACTCCAAATCTAAAAAATAACTTCAAATCTAAAAAATATCCTTAATCTTATATCTAATATACTCAAAGACTAAGATTTTCAATAATCTCTTTCCACAAACTCTTAAGTTTTGGGGCAAACAACCCAGACGTAGCCTGTTTAAATGCCATAAGTACATCTTTCCTAAATCCCATCTTCCTATCTGCACTTAAAGTCCTTAAAACATAACACCCATACTGATTCGCCGCAACTTCCTTAATCTTATACTCATCGAGTATTTCTTTAACAACAAAATCCCGTACATTATCTATTTTCACAGCCTTCTCCATAACATTAGACGAATATTTCTGTAAGCAAAGCTGTGAAACTTTCCCATGTATTTTCGAAATAAATTCAAAAGCAATCTCATCTTTCCATGTATCCAAAATACATTGTACTGAATAATTACCATAAGGATGTTGCATAAGACTAACAGTATTTTCAAGTATTTCATGCATGATTTCAGGATCTTTACAACATTTTTTAACAACACAAACACCTTGTTTATCCAGAGCCAACTGTTGTGCTTTACCAAAAATTTCTCTAGAAATAGCGAATTTGTTGTTGATATGAATAAGAAGTTTTTGAATTATATGAGTTGCATTAGGATCTATGCTCATATGTAAAATTTTTCCTTGAAATTCTTGTAAATATAAAGTTTCTTCTTCAGGAAGACTAAGCATTGATATGAGGTTTTGTAACGCGTGAGTCCCTCGGTTGTGGAAGGAGATATTTTCAAGATCGTTTCGCATAGATTTGATTAGTAGAAGTCTTTGCTCTGAGGATATTGACTGAAATAATGTTTGACACATATAGTTACCATAAATGTCGACCATGTATTTAGACATGTTAGGAGTGACCAAGGTAATTATGGAAATTAGCTCCTCAGGAGAAGCTTTGGCTATATATTGCTGGAGAATCTTACTGGAAGACTTGGACATGGGTATTTTTAATAACGATTTGAAAGAATCTTTATTCCCTGGAGCTTCAGAAGTTTTTAAACCTACTTCTGAGACTGACTTTACGAATTTTCCCAGACTTGTCCTTTCGGGGGAAGTATCGTTAGTCATTTCTGATGCCCTTTTCTTAGTAATCACGTATTCAACTTTTAGGCTAGTATCCATTATGAGTTGAGGCTAGAGTGAAAAATATGAATGATTAATTAATTAAGAGCCATTTGGAAGAATATATTTTTATAAGGTGTGGATTGGGTGGTTATAGGGAAAATTAATAATTATGTTAAGTGATTGCAAGTTGTGATTTAAATTTTTTTTGAGCTTTTGGTGTATTGAGATATGGAAAAAGCGATTGTTTAATTGAAAAATATTTTAGGGTAGTTGGGAGGATTTAAAGGTTTAAGAAAATTGGGAAGGGTAAGATGAGGGGGTTTAAATAAGAAGTTTTAGAAGGATAGAAAGGATAGAAAGGTTTGTTAATTTTTATGATGATTTTGTGATGTTTTTATGATTGATCATCGATTTGTAAATTCTTATTTTCGGGCTTGTCTTTTTTGTTTTTAGGTTTTTAAAAACTTACTTTAATGTTCACAACATTGCTTAAATTATATCATTCTAGTCCTCAACACCTTTTAATTGTTTTTCTGTAAATATATTTCTTATAATCTTTTTTTCAGGCTGGAAATTTTTGATGATTTCTGTAAACCTAAGGGCTACACCATTGAAATATATTACAAAAAAAAGCAAAACAGTAATTCATTAATAAGATATTTTTCTTATACATCAAGTAGTTTTAAACTAATTTTGAATATAATACATGATACAAATAAAAATTATGCTTTAAATAATTTATCGAATTGACATTTTTTCTAATACATATTTGAAAATCTCTGAAGACAAAAGTTTCTTAAAGGTAATTTTTAAATCTTAGATTATTAATTATCACATATCAGCATGTCATATATTTGAAAAAAATTATCAAATAATATTATAAAGTGATAATTAAAATGCATTAGAAATAGATGTTGAAAAGTAGTAAAAAGATGCTAGGGTGATTATATTTGAATTGATTAGTATATTTTATAAAGTTAAATATAATATTAGATAATATTTTTAAAGGAAACCATTGAAAAAATAGATAAGTGTATGAGAGATAAAAGATTTTTGTGGAAAATATCGAGTGTATGATAGCTTTTCTATACAAATTAATATTAAACTTAAATATTTAAACGTTAGTTTGGTTAATTTGTTTCTTTATCATTTTTTCTGAACTTAAGAATCTTTGTAAAAATCAAGTTAAATTTTATTAAACACTTCCAAGCATAATCAAAATACTAAATAACATTTTCCAAACTAATAAAAAAACCCTTAAATTCCAACAATCCTCATCAAAACTTTATAAAAAAAATCCCATACAAAACAGCAACACAATTCTAAATCCACTTATTCACTTCGCGCAATAAAATAAAAAATCCCAAAAAAAAAAATTTCCCCTATAGCAAAATCCTATAATAAACACCTAAAAAATCAACTAAAAAATATAAAAACAGTAAATCCACATCATAATATTTCTTAAACCTCCTAATTTATATAAACAAAATACCCAAAAAAAAAAACTCTTAGCTTATCATATCTGCTATTTCTTTATCATTCGTGTTTTTTAATTTGCTCATCACCTCAGAAGGAATCACTACAACATTTCCCGAAGACATAATCGACTTAATAATCCTCAAAGCGCGCCTTTGTAAATTTGCCTTATCAATACTCAAAACCACAATCAAAGCATTAACAATCTCAGCTGAAGGATTCGTAGCAAGTTTATGCGCATACAATTGTAAAAGCAACGATATACAATTAGCGCTTTTCTCAGTAACACCCTATATAAAAAGTACAGGTTCATTGATAAACCCTAAAATCTTAGTACAAGATACAAAATTCTCACATAAAGGTTCTGTAATCCTCAAAGCAGTATGATCAGATCTTTTATTTCTAATACTATCAGCAGTCAAATATAATAATTCATAAAGAATATCAAGCATTTTCTCAACACACCAGTCTTGTTCTTGTATAACTCTCATAACCGAACTAACTTTTTCTATAAGCCCAATCTCACCAAGTTCTTCTAAAGATAACTCATGTGATTCTATAATTTTTTTAACTACAGAAATCAAATGCAAATTCAGTTTTGGATGACCTCCTTGGAAGTTTTCTATAATAATCGGGATGAGTTTAAGTTTTTTAACAATTGACGTAAAAGATATACATCGGTCAAGAATAGCACTAAGTAATTTAAGAGAATATAAAGGTATTGGGTCAATATCTTGTAGAAAGTCTATATATAAAGGTAAAAGGAGTTTGTTTATAACATCATTTATAGCTTTAACTGATGATTTTACTTGGGTGTTAGGATCATAGATTGTTTCTTCATATAAAAAAGGTATGAGAATATCAGAGAAAATTTTTAAACATCGAAAACGAATATCAGTATCACTAGATTTACGAGGGTTTAAGAGTATTGGTAATATGGTTGATATTATATAATCACAATTTTGAATAATGCATTTAGTATGGATAATCATAGCTTCAAGCACAGAAAGTACTTGTTGAAGGCTTTCACTTGTAAGATTACTTAGGTTAAGGCTTTCTGATATAACTTTAAGGCATTGTTGATAAGGGAGTTTTAGTCCACAAGCAGGCGAGTTGATTATCAGCATAAATGCTTGTATCGAACCATTTTTCGACTTCCTCAAATCCTCAAGCATGCTTTTTAATCCAGTCAAAGCGATATCCCCTAAACATTCAAGTAAATGGCACATACAATTCTGCACGTATTTATACATATCTCTTAAAAGCTTTTCCAAAATACTAAACAATTTAAGTTCCCCAAGTTTCATTAATGATTTATTATTCGCCCTTGCTGTAAAATATATCACCAACAAAGCTTTACCTCTAATAACAATAGCTGAGTTTTCTAATGAAGCGACAATATTAGCTAAAAAAATCCTATCTTCAGTCAAAGATAGCGAATGTCTTGATTCACTCATAAACACATACAAAATCACAGTTAAAATCGCTTGTTGAATCCTTGGCTGTTCTTCACTTATTGCCGTAACTAAAGATTTAACTGAAAATTTCTCCATAAACACAGGGACTAAAGATGGGTTTAATCTGACTATATGTGACAAGGCAACAGAAGCTGAAGTTCTAAAGCTTTCATATTTCGAGTTGTTATAAATATTGATCATATTAATCAAAACTTCAGTTACAGCGAATTTAACCCCAGCTTTAACACTTTGTGCGCATATATTTTCTATAGTTTTACAAGCATAAAACTTAACCGCTTCATCTTCAGCTGATTTACTAGTTCTTATAACCAAAGCAAATATTGTATTAGGGATTTCCCAATCAACCTGCATCTCATCCATTTGAGTTGCTGCATAAAAAAGATACTCTCCTAATGCGGCCATAGCTTTTCGACATAATTTTTCATTTTTATCCTTAACTTGTTCACTTAAAGCTTGACATAAGCCACTTTGTGATAAATCAGCATTAATAAGTGTTGAATGTCTAAGTAATTGGCCAAGTATTGAGCAAACTCTTGCTTTAATCATAGCATTTTTCCCTGTTTTGAGCATTTTAATGAATATATTTACGAAAGCTGAGTTGATTAGTTTGTTAGCAACAGAAGAATTCACTATTAAAGATTCGAAATATGCAAGAAGATTGTGTTTGTCTACTAATGGTGTGTTTATTCCTGAGAATATACAATGGAAATGCTCTTCAAGTTGAGGAGTTTCGCTGTTTGAGAAAACTTCTTCTTGAGACCATGGGACAAATCCAAATGTTTGTGTTGAAAAAGTTAAGTCAAGAGGTTTATCGATTTCTTTGTTCCCGACTATTGGTTTGACTGTGTTATCTGATGAATGGACGATAAGTTCTGAAAGAGGAGGAGCTTTACTTAAAGATCGGTTTGATGGGGTGTTTTGAGCACTACTTGATCTTTGATGGTTTTTGTCATCTACTGTTATTTCTCGGACTTTGGTTTGAATGGTCATAGGGCGGAAGTTCTCGTTTTTTAAAGCGGACTCTTGACTTTCAAGCTTTTTTTCTACCTTTTCGCTTTTATCTTGAGTTACACTCCTGTCGATTTTTTCCACTTTTTCCGAAACTGCGCTTTTTTCTTCTTCAACTTCATCATCAACCCCATCTTTACCAGCTTCTTCAAACTCTTGATTATGAGTTCCAAAATCTAATATTTGGTCTTTATCCAAAAGTTTTACATCTGCTGTTTCTAAATCTTGCTGAGAATACTCCCTTGATTCTCTTAAAAGGTTTTTATGGATATTTTGTGATACTCTTAATACATCAACTTTTGGTATATGAGCTTTTAATGAATTATTAGCTGGGGTTCTTTGTATTAAACCTTTTGAGGTTAGATATTTTTCATATAAAGGTTGTGGGGGCATTGATCCAATCCAAACTCTTGAGTTTAAACCCCATAGTTTGTTGTTTAATAATTCATTCCAACTGATTCTTTTTGCGCAATCTTTTTGTAATAAGTCACTTATGAAAGTATTGAATTCGAATGAGTAGCCTGGGATACTTGGCACAGATTCAGAGAGGATTTTTTGCATCAGTTCTTGAAGAGATGATGATACAAATGGAGGCTGACCTGTTGCTAGTTCATAAAGGACGCACCCTAAACTCCAGAAATCCGAGTAAAATGATAAGACCCCATCTTCTTGAAACAGTTCTGGAGCCATATAAAAAGGTGTTCCTTTCTTTTCAGCATTATCTTCCATCTGTATAAGTTCAACAATCCTCTTAGATAATCCAAAGTCTCCCAGCTTTAACGCCCCATATTCTGTAAAAAGTATTGTATGAGGCTTCAGGTCTCCATAGATTATTCCATTAGAATGCAGATAGAATAAAGCTTGAATAATGTCTTGAGCAAAAGATATCACGGTTTCTTCTGGGAGTTTTTTATCAGCTTCAATTATAGTGTTCAAAGATCCACCCGCACAATACTCGAATATAATCCAAAGATGGTTTCGAGTTTCATACCAGTTATAGAATTTCAAGATGTGTTCATTGTCTAATGTATGCATAATCTTGACTTCATTTAGGATCTTTTTTCTTCTGTTTTTTTCTACAGACTTAACAGCGAGGTATTCGAAACTCTTTTTTTTCCTGCCTTTGTAGACCACTGAGAATTTTCCTCTGCCAATTTCATCGTATATGTGAAAATTATTCATTATTTCATTGTTTTAAGGTATTTTTTATGCTATGAAAATGATGTGAGTAATAGAAAATCAGGATTTTTTATTCAGATTTTTAGGTTGTGGTTTAGGATTAGAGTTGTTGAAGGGTATGTAGGTTTTTGTGTATAATTTAATATTTTTTAATTAGATTATGGGCTATAGTATTTCTAAGAAGGTTATTTTATATGAAATTGTTTAAATGTTGTTATTTTAAAGATAACGAAATCTAAACCTCAAATTCTAATTTTCCAAAAACCTAAACAAAAAAAATCATTTTCATATACTAAATACTAATTATTGTTTTCCGGTATCACCACCTGATGCAATCTGAGTAGTTCGCGGAAGTCATGTCGACTCTTAGCTTGTTTACCATAAAGTGTCAAAAACGTCAGCAAAGCTTGTCTCCAAAGCACAGGCATTTTCCTTTCCTCCAAAGAAAAACTAAGAAAATGATTACTAACCGTATCAATAACCCTAACAGGTAACGAATATTTTTTATTAAGCAGGACTTTAATAAAATAAGACACAGGTCCAGAATACTCTAATTCACATAATTTAATCAAAGCAGCAGAAGAATGCAACATCGGTATCGACATTTTTGCCATAATCGATCCAATAATCGATGCTTCTTTTAACGTACAATCTCCTTCATTACATATATTCAATAATATCCCTTTAACCCATGCTGCAGGTTTATATAAAGCTTTTTTCAAACATAAATAATAATGATAATTGAGTTTTTTATATTTCCCAATATTCAAACGTATTGCTGGATATAAATAGTTTTCTATAAACTCTTGAGCTTGTTTAGCACCCATTGAACTTACAAAGACTTTTGTTGCTTGATACATAGCTTGTGGGGACCATTCTTCAGGTTTAGTTAAAGTTAAGATTTTTTCCCATTGTTCTAAGCCAGGGATTATTTTGAAAGCTTTTGGGATGTTTCCGCTTCGATATCCTTTCATTAATTTTCCAATGTTTTTGTATACTTCTATTACTTTTGGGTCCATTGCTCCTGTGTCTCTAAGTTTTTCTTTAACTTCTTCGGAAAAGGTCACTCTGTTCTTTCTGAAAGCTGCAAGTTCTGATTCTAGCTCTTCGGGTAACTCTTCGCTTGCTGGAAGACAGACAAAACCTTCTGCATCGACCAAGTCGTCTGAGGATTTTATTTTTTCTTTTGGCTCTTTGACTTTACGTTTGAGGTCTTTAGCTTTTGAGCTTACTTTTACATGCTTTGACTTGGTCTTAGCCATTTTATAGCTAGAAAATAAAAGAGGTAAAAAAAAAGAAAATGATAAAAGGTTTTAGCATAGGGTACTTTAAAAGAATTTTGATATGGTTTAGATTATACTTATGTGATAATGAAAAATTATGAAGATTTTATTTTGGGATTGAAAATATTTTAGAAATTTGTGAGATGGAAGGTTAGGTTGTTATGATAAAATCCCATAAAAACTAACAAAACCCTATATTTCCATAAAAAAAATCCTCTACTTAATTCCTATCCTTAATTATTACATTACTCATTTATCTAAAATTCCGGTGTCCTCAATACCTTAATCCTATTAATAGTAACAGTTTTTTCTTTCTTAAGTTTTTCTTTCATCAAAATCATCTCAATTTCCTTTTTCTCACAAGCTTTCGGCAAATATTTCTCCTTAACCTTATCCGAATATTGTTTCATCCTTTTACTAACCCAATCTCTATTTGTCTCATGTGATACAACATTTAAAGCAATATCCCTAAAAATAAAACATTCAACCCGACCTATAGGTGTTGAAGAATGTCTAAGTTCAGGGATTTCTGCTTTAGGTAATTCAAAATCATCATTTCTATATTTTTTTTTTATTGGTAAAGATTCTGTTCTATTAACTTTAGAATAATCCCCATCGATAAACTGTTTTTGTATATCAGAATATATTTGATTCAAAGGTTTTCCTTTAAATTGTTTTGATAAGGTTTTAAGTTCATTTTGGTCTATTTGGGCTTCAGTTTTAATTAAAGGATCATTAACCCTTGATTTATCTGATAAAAGATGAACTGTTATAATATCCCCGTTTTTTAATACCCTTTGCATTGTCGGAGGGGGTAAATTATGAGCTTTTCTCATCATGGACTGGGGTATAAAAACAGGGATTTTAACAGGTGAAGGTGTTTCGCATTGCATTTTAACAGGTGAAGGTGTTTCGCTTTGCATTTTAACAGGAGACGGCCGTTCTGAGATTTCTTGCAAATAATGTCTCCCTTTTATCATATTCCGAGCTTTTTCATGAAGTTCTTTAACTTTGTCTAAATGATTTCTAGACGCAGCTAAGGAAGGATATGATGAAAATCTTGAACTTGGACTATCTGAGATTATTTTCCTTGAACCCCATGATTTGTTTTCTAATTCCTCTAAAAGTTTATCATCAAGTTGTTTAATTTTATCTAAATGATCCTGTTTTGTCTGTTTTTTCGACCTAAAATCCTCATTCTCCAGTCTGAAAATATATTTTTTCTCTTCTTTCAACATCTCATCCTGTTGTTTTCTATACATTTCCTCTTCAGTTTTTCTTACTAAATTCATGTATTATATAAAATATATCTACTTACATCACTCAAACCCTGGAGGAGATTTGATACTTGAGCAATTAAGCCACGAGTAACTGTTTTTGTTTTTATTACAAGTAATCAGGTCTTCACTTTGGAAATGATTATGTTTAATCATTGTAAATCCTGATTGACTCCCAATATTATCTCTTTTGTAATGAGATTGTGAATATGAAAAATCAGTACTCGTTCTTGAATCGAAAAAATAGTTCGGTTCTTCATCTTTGTTATAGACACTATCTAAAGGTAGATTAGAATTTTTCAATGCTTTAGATAAATGTCTTGAAGGTGTATCCGAACTTAATGAGCTATGGTGAAATACTGATGGGGATACTCGATCATTATGGAAATCCCATGAGTTTTCACCAAAAGGTTCATATAAATATGAGTAATATGCGAGTTTGGTTTTATAAACTATAGACTTGTTATGATTCCTGACAATCTCAAACTGATTCTGCCCATAGTTTTTAATAAACTCAGCTAATGAATATGTTTTATAATAACTCCACTCGACTTTGCCTAGTTTATTGACGATTTTAGTTTCAAGATCATATATTTCTAGTCCTAAATGCTTGTCGCTAAGTATATTTTCCATACAAAACACAATATCTTCTATCAAATGTGTATTAGTTTTACTATCTTTACTAAGTACAGCAAAAGGATGATTAGTATTCCTAAGTTCAATCGTCACTTCAGGAAAAGTTCCAAGTAAATCTTTTAATTTTGCATATCCAAGTTCTTGAACATTTAAAGGAAAATTTATTAACCTTTTTATATACAAAGGTAACTGTGCCAAGCTCACACCTTCATTATTATTTTCAAGTACTGATAGTATAGCTTGTTTAATTCCTTGGATTTTCTTTAGAGTTTCATTTTTAGGGACTTTTTGACTGTTTATTGTCCAAATTAATAAGGTTTTTTGATAACGTAAATAGTCATCATTTATAGCTAATTGGACCATATAACTTAGTTTGCCTAAGCTACAGTTTTTTATTGAATCTGGACCACGGAGTTTTATGAATTGAGCACAACCATAACGACCTCCTGGTATAGATTTCGGGTCTTCGTATGGTTTTGGTCGACGGATACCTTTGTGTGTGAAGTAGTTTTCTAAGAATTTAAGGAAATCTTCCCATTGATGGGTGGCTTTCACGTTTAAAAAGTCCCCGTTTTTCGAATGATTGTCTAAGGCTTCCCAAAATTCCCCGTTTGAGCTATGGTATTACAACTGTTCGATGGGTCTATGATTTGTTTAAAAGTGAATTTTGGTATATTTGAAGACCTAGAAAAAAGACTAAATTCCATATTTCCATTTGATTCTGAGTGTTCTCTAGCTTGATAAAGAAAACTTTGCCATTCCTCAGGACTAGGTTTATAATCAAAAGCTTCCCTCATCCGTGCTTGAATCGCTTTCTCACTTGGTAGCATCTCATCTTTACACAACGATCTTAAAGTCCAAGTCAAACAGTCAATTTTACATTTATCCACCTTTAAACTAACAAATCTAACAATTTCCTTATCAAATTCCTTACAAGAACAAAAAACCAAAGCTTTTTTCTCTGCTTCAACCAACAATTTATTCACATCTTCATGTGAAATCCTCATTTTCATCTCAATTTCCTCAATAAAATTTTCCATTTCAATAATCACATTACCTTTAAAAGCTTCATCTTTAAGGTAATTTATAATAATATCAACATTAAAAACTATAGGTTTTTTAATCTCTTCAATAAAACTATCTTGTATTTGTATTGGGTTTATCTGTAAAGATAAAAAAAAATCTATAGAGTTTATATTTGATTTGAGTTGTAATAAATGATTTATAAAAGTTTGAGACTGAGAAGATATGACAAGTACATGAGTAAGACCTAAATTTAAAGAAATAGATAAGTCGAGGATTAATGCTTCATAAACTTTAATTCCTGGTTTATGGACATGAACTATAGAATATTGAGAAAAAGTGTCTTTTAATTTGCCCCAAGGGTCGCCATATGCTTTGACAAAAAGTGGAAGGCCGATTTTATCTTTGATTTCGTTAAGAAGGACGGGGATTTCTTCAGGTTTTGAGGGTTTACATGATAACAAGTCCCAAAAAACCCCGATTTTCTTAGTTTGAGCTATGGGTGTTATTATATGAGAAATATGAGGATTTTTACAGCTAAGACAAAGAGCAAGTTTACATAATGTGCAATTAGCAATAGCTTGATTTGAACATAAATGACAGACTAATGGTCTGAAATGAGTTTTTCTTTTGCCACCTTTGTGAAGATTTTCGTCACAGGTTTTACATAAGACCTGCTCGCAATCAACACATAAAATTTGGCCTTCTGATGATGAGCATTCTTCGCATTTCATATTTTATTATAGGTAAAAAGCTGTAAAAATTGTTATAACTGTATTTTAAGGTTAGGTAATAAAAGGATTTTTAGAGTTTTATGGACTTGGAAGTAGGGTTTTTAAAGCTTTTAAGCTGGAGAAAGGGTTGGGGTATAGGGTTTTGGATTAGTTGAAGGTAGATTTTTAATGGCTTTAATTTTTAAGATGATTTTTATACACTGCGGCAAAGTTTCGTAGAATTTTTTTTTTGGTCAAGTATTGGGGAAAATATGGATTTTTTGGTTTTGATGTTTAGATGAAGAAAGGTTGTTTTGGAATGCTTGTTTTGAAGTTTATGTTTGGGATTTTATTTTTTTGGAGGTAGGGATTGTGAGGAAAGGGAGAGTTTTTTTGGGAAACTGAAGTTTTGTTAAGAAAAGATTTGTTTGGGTATTAAAAAATGATTATGCGTAAAGTATTGTTTGAGATACCATTTTTGGCTTGAATTTTTTTTTAAAGGTAGATTTAATGTGATGATATGAGTTTGGTTTAGGGACTTGCAGTGAGTATTTTTTAATTTATGTGAGAAATTATTGTATATGAAGATTTTGATATGATTTAGGAAGGATTATTAGCTTATTTATAGGTTAGGATTTGTGTTGAATAATATTAATTTTAATCTTGATATTTTATGTTATATTTAAAGTAGGATGCAAAAATAATGGAAATTTTATGATAGGCTTTTTTGGGGGAAAAGCTGCTTATTGGTATATCTAAGTAAGTAAATTTTATTGATTTTTGTGTTTTTTAATAAATTAGAATGAGTATGAATGATTGTTTAGTATATTAAAGGTAGATTCAAACAGTATATCAAATTTTAAGGATCTCTACTTTATATCACACCCTGAAACTCATCAATTTATATTTAAACTTTTCTTTATATACTATAAAAAATAAAATTTACTTTCATAATCTACTATTATTCATTTTATCAAACTCATAGTTCAGCATCCCATCAAACTCAATATCAAAAATAATTCTAAATTCTTCAACCCAAATCCGCCTTTCATAAACTATTCTACTAACACAAAATACCCTATCTTTTCCTTAAAAACTCTCATACCAAAAATTTTAAACAAAATCTTTTTCTAATTCATTTCTTTACAAATTTTATTATCAAAATCCAAAACTATAATCTTTACCCTTTTATACCTTCAACATCCTCTTATCTATTTCACTTTTTATACTTTTTAACACCCTATCTTTCATCATCCTAAATATTATTTATGTTAATTTTTTAGACTATGCTTGCCAAAGTCTGAAACTTCTTCTAAACCTTTATAAACCCCTGGCACAGCTTTTGTAGAGCTCAAATGATGTAGATTTGTTGAAAGTTTATAAAATTCCATCCTCGCATAATCCTCTTGACGTTTTTGTTCTTCAGAAAAAACCTGCTGCTGATATTTGCTCATCTTTTCTAAACGGCGTTGATTTTTCCCTTCAATATATTTCAAATATTTCTTTCTTGCATAAAAATCATGAAGATACTTTCGTGAATAATACCCTCGATATATTCTTTGGATTGAAACTGCAGCGGATGAAAAGAATTCCTTTCGCTGATGAGAAAGAGCCATGTTTGTCAACTTCCAAAAATTCTTCCTGGTTCGATAACCACGATAAACCCTTTTTATTACGCTTACAGCCCATTGTTGATGTAGGTAGAATTTTCTTTGTTTGTACATCCGCCATAATGCTTCAATTTTTACAGCCGCTTTAAGATCTTTAAATCGATATTTTTCTGTTTCGTTGATAAGCTCATAAAACTCTGACATTATTCTTGCTTTCCGCTGTACATAGAACTCGTCAAAGTATTCCATTATTATTGTATAACTGTTTAACTTAGTCGAGTAACTAAATCTTATAGATTTATTTATACTTTAAAATTAGAGAAATCTATATAAATATTTTGGTTTATATATGAGTAACTATGATTATAAAGATAAATAAAGAAAATCTTTAAACTGAAAAATTTTATACTCATAAAAGCTGCCTTGTGCATTTACTTATAAAAATTTTGCGTACTTAAATTAAAAAAAGTCTATTTTAAACATAAAAAAATCGAATCACTACAAAATCTTTAAAAACATATAATATTTAAAAAATATTCTCATCATTTTAGTTAGTAATTTCAAAGATACTCATCATATGTAATTGTAATCCTAATATTAATACCATATTATAAATTAAGCTTATTATAAACAGTCTAAATTTTATCTACAAGGGCATTTTTTTTTTATTTAAAACACCCATTTAGATATATCATCTTATTTTCAATATTATAGAATAAGGTATTGAAAACTAGTAATATTTTTATTAAAAAAAATATTATATAGACTAACAAAATCTTTAAAATACACAAATATATGTTTAAAACTTACTTAAAACTTAAAATATTAATACAAGAACTTAATAATCTACTAAAAACATTTCGACCTTAAAAAATAAACTTATAAACAACGAATAATTTCATGACAAACAACTTAAAATATTACATGAACACCCTATACTATTTATTTATAAATATATTGTATTGATTTTATATAAAAATGTCCTATGTGATTATATTTTTAGAATAAACATCATGTTGTATATTTTATTTCAAACAAAATCATGTTTTGTGTTAGTAAAACCTTACAATATACACTTTTCTTATTTTGATGAAACTAAAATTATTTCTCTTTTTATACTTTCTAAATAACCCCCTGTTGTGGTTAATAACAATTTCCTTTTAGCTTTTATATGTTATTTGCGTATGCTGATGCTTTATTAGTTTAAAATTACCATATGAAATATATTAGAATGATTTAATAATAATGCTATAACTTTTTTTGTCAAATTTAAAGTTTTTTTGGTTTTCTAAATAAAAACAAGGCAAATTAGAGTAAAAAGCCTATCAACTGAGTTTATTACTACCGAAAAATCTTTTTAACCCCAAAACTCTAGATTTTATATATTTTTCAAACAAAATTCAAAAAAGCCTTATAATTTTCTCTCATTTTCAAAGACTTAGGCCTTTAACCTGACTCTCATCCTAAAAACTACCTTTCTACCCATTTCCATATATTTTAGCCATGCCTGCGGATAAACTTTTTCAACATATTTAAAAATCAATAATTATATAATAACTATGCCATTTGTAGTATATTCTAGAATATGATTTCATTCTAAATCTTATAAATTTATACTTTATTCTCACTCAAATATATTATTTATAATCATCTTCCACTTTCCGGTTCAAAAAGTTTTAACTGAAAAATCCTCTACCGAAAATTAGTTATTTCTTGTATGTGACAATTTTTTCCAATCTGAAAAAAGTGCCTCATATAATCGAGACCTAAAAAATAACTTAGAAATCATAAACCTTAAGGCAATTTCTTTTATATAAACACAAGATATAATCATGTGAAAAATCAAATTATTCAAAAAATATTAGTGAAACTCTTAAGTAATAAGGCAAAATTATCACAAAAGATTTTCGCTTGCCAGAGAGTTAATCAAAAAAGCAAGACAACAATTTCCAAATCAAATATTTCCCCTCGATCCTAATGAAAAAAAATTTTCTTAGTATAAAATACTAAACCCTTCATTCAAGTTTATACAACTCATTGAGCCTTTAAAAATTCCTAAAAAGCCTCACCAAGCTTGTTATCTCAAGATTTCTTAACAGAAAAGCCTTCTTTAGCTTGTGAAAAGATTTCAAAGAACTCAATTTTTAAAGGGAAATTTACTGAATTACTGGCGAAATAAACTACTTTTCAAGGAAAAACTGCAAATCCCCCAAGACTGACTATTAAAAGTCGCAGCAATCCAAAAAGCTGTCCGGTCCACAATTTCGACTTTCTGAGACTTTTTAGCTAAATCACTTTAAAACACATAAATCCTTTAAAATCAAGACCCTTGATCAGAAAAAAGCCCTAACTCAATAATCAGTTTGAATAAAATCCAAAGCTTAGTAATATTAATGCTTATTCATAAGATAACTTAACTTTCTAGTCTAGGCTTGGTTAATATAATTTCTTATGAAGCTGAAGTCCGACTCTTTGATAGCCGCTTTGATTTCTGTGATGTCAGTTTCATCAAGACTTGTTTGAAATGTATTGTTTAATGCTATCAATTCTGTAAGCTTTGGGTATGTTGTTTTCTTTACAGTCCCATTTGAGATTATCCTACCTTTTTTCACTTCAGAGTGGATTTTTCTATGGATCGAAAGCAGACTTCCTTGTCTAAAAAGCTGCCCACAGCCTGGTTCTGTGCAGGCATATGGCTTTTCTTCGGTATGGATATAAACATGCTCTCTTAAGTTTTGTCTTGATGAAAGCTCCCTAAAACAATATTTGCACTTGTATTTTTGCTTTGAATTTTTGCCGTCTTGCGGATCGTATAAGCTTGCTTGATTAAATTCCTCCATTTATTAGCTATTTATAACTGGTCATTTCATTCAGTAATTAATTTGATAAATAAAAATATTTTTTGATAAAATCAACCCTTGCCAATAATTTCAACAATACTATTATAAATTATATTATTGCTTTGTTTGGATAAAACATAGAAAATGGCTTTTCGGAAGGATTTTTTATGATTTTCTTGGATCTCGTATTGTGTTGATGAAAAAACTTCAGGGTTTCGAGTTGGGCAAGACTAGGAGTAGAATTATTATCAAATTAAAGGTATTTATGTTTTGTAAGTAAAATGATAGATTTCATAGTTTTGATATATCCTGATGTTTATGTATGCTTTTGATAATATTTCAGGTAAATGCCATATATGGTAGCTTCATGTTGGGTCAGATGGTATAACCTTTCGAGAAAAAATGTATATCAAAAAAAATAAGGTTAAATTCATTTTGCAAGAATTCAAAAGAAAATATATAAGGATGCAATTTAGTTCGAGAAAAGATAAATCAATAGAGAATCAAATCGTAATTTCATCAAGTTTGAAGTTTGTGTATTAGAAAAGGTGTAAATATTCGAGTTTTATAAAATTCCTTTAACTATAATATGTTTTCTTATTAGTTATTCTTGTTATATAAGATATTTTGCATATTTTCTGATGATTTAATATTAATAATCTGTTTTTATTCTTTGATGTTTTTTTAATTAGTATTGTATAAAACTATAAACTTTTATATCTTGAAATTAGGCCCATAGCAAAAATTATATCATGTATAAAATCAAATGATATTTTATTAAAAAGTAAGTCCTTTAAGGTTTTTTTTTTGATTTGCTAATTATGCATATTTTACTTTTAACTTTTTTTTTCAATAGTAAAAATATTTCTCAATCCACAATAAATATAGAATTTATAATAGTTGAAAGGATTTTTTTTATTATAACTAATCTTCTAATCATGCTGAATTTATGTTTGTATGTTATTATTAGCAATTTCTTATAAATTCATTATTGATTTTAGTATAAAAGCAAAATGTTTTAGTCAAAAAAAATCATCACTTTTCACTTTTAAGCGTAATAAATTAAGTACTAAACTTTAAAACTTTATTATAAAAATATGCTTATAGGAAATTTATCTTATAGTAATATAAATGATTATAAAAAGCAAAAACTATTAATATTACTTTCTAGAAAAATAAACACTTTTTAATATTAAATTGTATTTAAGGTAATTCTAAAGGGAAAATCATTCAATTAGATATTTATGGACTAAAAATACTTTAAATTATCTGTGATTATTTGCATATAAACACATTTTCACAAAATATTTATAGATTATGCATTTTTAATCTTAATAATACTATATTATTTTTCTAAATACTTAAAGCTTATATAAGCTTTATTTTATCTATATATCTAAATATAACTCATAATAAAAGCTCTTAAAAGTATATTTCAACAAAATATCTCCCATATACATCATTTTATTTTCCAAAAAAAACTCATAGCTCCATAAAGAAAACTCAAAAAAAAAAGCATTTAACCTCCCAACACTAATTACCATTTTATAAACCTCCCCAATATTATCATACAATTTCCAAATACAAATTTCAATCATCCCACAATCTTCTTCATTTTTCCACATCTTCCTAAACCTATCATCCATAAACCCCAAAACCTTTTATTATCCTAAAACATTAGGAAAAAAATAATCATATCTTCCTATTTTCATCATCATCTTCTAAAATACACATCTTTTCTAAACTTATAACATAAAATATTATAATCATATAACCCAAAAACCCATTTAAAAATTCTTATTTTACTTATCTCGGGACAAATGATCTGATTTTTTCTAAAATCCTCTGATAATTCGGGTCTTCAAGTCTACCAGCAAAAGGTGGGGGTTTAGGTTTACCATCTTCTCCAGTAATACATATTTCCCTAAATGCTAAATAACAAGAAGACCACCAATTATTCTTTTCTTCCTCACTTTCAGCAGTTATTAAATGTTCAAGGACAAAATTGATGAAATTGTTTATATTAAGCTTGAGGTCTACTTCAAATCTTGGCTGCCCGCTAAGTTTTTGAACAAGAATTTTTGTTGAAACAATCCCATTATTATCTGGTCCCATCATAATAAACGTCTCTTTTATATGGGCGATTCTTTTAGATTTACTAATTTCCTGATGCAAAAACGCGATTTCTTTAGTTTTATTTTCAATACTGATTTTAAGACTTTGTATATCATTTTTCATCCTTTCCACTTCATCCCAAAGCGGATCTTTATACCTTCCAAAATAATCCTGAATGAATTCAGAAGGGTTTTCTGGAAAAGTATCTGAGTTTCTTAATGAAATCAACACTAATTAGTCTTTACATTTTACTAAAGATAAAACAACACCTTTATCTGCTAGATATTCTCTGAACTCTTTAAGTTTCTGTTGTTTTTTCAAAGAAGGTAGTGGAGCACTTGTATTACTAGCTTCCATAATTATAAATAATATGAAATGATAATTTTCCCATAATTTTATAGTCTAATTAATCCCCTGATGAGCATCCTCGACAACCACAATGACGACATTCAAAAAGCCGATTTTCATCAAGTTTGTCTTTTGGTACCCGGCAAATACATGAAGTTGAAAAGTTTTGATTTGTTTTTTGTATACACATAAGGCAACATAGTTTTTCGAAACCTGGTTTTTTCCATTTAGCTATCAATACGGCATCTACATATTTTTCTTGTAAACAATACTCGTAAAGTTCCCTTGAAATTTCATGTTTTTTGTAAAATAAGTTGTAGATGTATTTTGACCTTTGATGGTTTAATTGGTGAATTGGTCTGAGCATTTCAACTTTTCTTCGGGATTCTGATGGGGCCACTTCGATTTCTCGCATTTGTTTTGTGAACTCTTCTAAGGCTGGTTCAATTAAGTCCCAACCTTCTGGGGGTTTTCTTGTTCGCAAGGTTCTGATTTTTGGCATATTTTATATGAGATTTTTTGCCTTTATGATAATATATGAAAGCTTTTTTTTTTATAGTTAGAGTAGTGTTGATACAAGAAGATTTCTTGAAAGTAAGGATTGAATAGAAAAGGATGTTTTTATCAGGTTTTTATATAAAATTAAGATTTTTAAGGCAGTTGTGGATTTTTGTGTAAAAAATAGTATGCTAGGGCCTGAAATTTATGGAGATATGTTTAGTAATAGTAAGAATAAAAATATGAAGTTTAGTAAAGGACACAGGAATATTGATGTGAGGACTTATATTTTTTATATAGACAAGAAACCAAAATCTACATGAAAATGCTAACTTCTTAATATTCAAAATTAAATCCTACAATATCACATCCATAACCCTAAAAAAAAATTCACTCATACCTTACTTAAAAATCCTAAAACTCTATAAAATTTGCATATAAACCCTAACTTAAACCCAAAAAAATCTTCTTAAA
>MPUH01000808.1:0-33918 GCA_001970955.1 Stentor coeruleus | reverse complement strand
CCTTTTCCTTTTCATCTCTCTTTCTATCTTCCTCTTGGATTTTCCTACTTTGTTCTTCCAACTTCTTTTTTCCTTTTCTTCTTTCCTGTTCTTCCAGCAGTCTACTATCTGAACTTTTACAAGTGAAAGACATATTTATAATATTGAACATAATTTAAGACTAATTCTAGCTTAATCTTAGATAAATAGGATAACTATATCACTATTAAAATTCAGTATTTGGATGATCTATGATAAAATCTAAAAAATAGATAAGCAATTTTAAGCTTCTTTAGTTTTAATTTGATTAAATTGGGAAATTAAAATTGTTAACAACTATTTTAGTAAAAACTTTAAAATTAAATAGACATATAGGTTCGGGTATGGAATTTTGTAGTTTGTAAGTATACTTATAAAACTGCGTTAATGATATAAAATTGTTTTATGCAGGCATTTCTGTATAGTTTTTTTAATAGATATTATTTGAAATTATCTGTGAATCCTTCGACATGAAGGGATGCATATCTATTTTAATAATAGTAGGATCATAGATACTTTTAAGCATTTTTAATTAATTGCAGTGAAAAATGGATTATCCTTTCTTATATTCAAAACCTCTGAATTATATAGAAATTATAACAAACTTAACTCTTTAGAATATAAAATATACTTTGCAGAAACAGAAAGCTATGCTAAAAAACATAAACTTGCATACATTCGATATTATACTAGGACCAAAGATTCATGTAATATGGAAAGATAATAGAAGATGCAGCCCACAAATTAAAAGATTATCTATTAAATTGAAGAGTTGTATTATTGAAAGAAATTTTAAATGAATTTTACTGACTGAAATATCACTTTATAAAATAAATTTAAGATATACTTGAAGAAAAAATATAAGAGAATAGGAAAAGGAAAAAACAATTAAAAACTTATAGTGGCAATCAGATGAGTATGTCAATATAATAAGTAAGTTGTTTATCTTTGTGGCTATTTGGAGAACGAAATTATTAAAATAGACACTAAGAAAATCTAATGAAGATTTAATAAATACAAAAAGTCTTAAAAATTATAAAATGCGTCTAAATATAAGTGAAGATGATTTAAATGTAAATTTTAAAAATCTTGCTAACATTTATGATGATTTAAGAAGCATTTATATAGAATTAAATGTATATGATATGTCTTAGAGTTTTGTATAAGGGGATGAGTGAAAAAGTTTTAAATACTTATCATCCAAATCTTGTTACAATTAAAAATCTAGTAAATTTTTATTTAGTGCTGTATAAAAATAAAGAAGCTTTAGTCTATATTAAAAATGCAAAAATATTTGAGGAAAAGTTTCAAGTATTGATCATCATGTCTTGCTTTAAGGATAATGATGCATGCATACAGTTTGATCTCAATTTAGATTATACTTGATTTCTTATTTCAATAGCCAGGATAATATGCCTAAAGTCATTGAAATTTTAAAACTCTATAAGCTAAATAAATAATATTTTCCATCATCTTCAAATGCCTCTAGCATTTAAAATAAGTATATAATCATATACAAAAACATAAATTTTTGTATACAATTTCATATTCTGCTTATAATTATATCAATAGCCAGACATGGTAGCTTTACAGCCAGCCTCAAAAGTCCCAATACAAAAGAAAATATCGTCCTGCATTCGCATAGAAATCTCATCTAACCTTTGTGCCAAAAAACTAGCTCAATCTAAATAACTCAAGCCTCGCAATTGATATAATCCCCTAAGCCATTAACAGCACAGAAGACCTCAAATGAGTTATCATTAACCAGAACTTCGCAAACAAATTCTATATCCAAACTTCAAAACACTAAAAAAGTATATTAGCAAAAATTCACATCATACTATTGCCAGGATCTGGTTAAAAAACTCAATTTCGACTCGCAATACCTATCAATACTAAAAATCACCCAAGAAAACCTGAAAGAATTCTTGAAACTAGAAGGATAAAAACTTGAAAGTTTATGTCCCTAATATTAAATGAAAGTTCTGAAGATGAAGAGATGGAAAGATTGAATCTAGTATCATCATGCAGAAAGCAGAGACATTGAGATTTAATGAGCAAAAGGTAGAAAAAAAGAAGTGATAGTGAAAAAGAAAATAATTGAGTTTAAATGGAAAAAAGAAGTGATGAAGATTGCTGAGCGAAAATTTGAAGTCAAGATGAAAAGCAAAAAAAATCTAGGCAGATGGAAGATTGCTGAGCGAAAATTTGAAGTCAAGATGAAAAGCAAAAAAAATCTAGGCAGATTTTATAAATTATCAAAGCGTGTTGGAGGGGAATAAAAAATAAGATGCTTAGGAGTAGTTCTTAAGAATTATTATATAAAATGTCATTTTTTAGCTATCCTGAAGCTTGCGGCACGCACACGAAAACTTACCTTCCGCTGGTTTTCTTAATCCCATATGTCCTAAGATCACTATACGGGCTTGTAACTAAGACCAAACTTGAAAGGCAATACAAAAGGTGCTATCTCCAGCTCACGCTCTTATCTGCCTCATCTTTTGTATATGAGTATTGGCCTTCATATTTCGCATATCTACTCTTCCTACTAAACTTTAGCATGGTGATTCTCAGTTCATCCTCAGCAACCAACACAAAAGTTCCAAATATCCTTGAATGCTTAATCACAATGAGCTTTTTTGTTCTTTTAATCACTCCAGCAGTATATTGGGCAGGAATTGGCTTTGTGTGGGCTTTAGTCTGTTTGAAAAGCTTCATCCAGCCAAGATTCTCAAGTGTAGTCCTTGGGCTTTTGCAAATTACTTCAGGCGTTCTAGCTTGTAGCGCAGGGGCTGAATGTAGAATTTATGAGTTTTATCTCTTAAGCTGCGTAAGTTTGAGTCTAATAATCGCAAATGCAGAGGTGTATAAGCCAACAATAAAGGATTAGTATTTTAAGTTAGTTATGATAGTCTGAAATAATAAATGCTGGATAATATATAAGTGGATATAGAATAAAGACTTTTAATACTAGTGAAAATTATGACTCACAGGCTTAAAAGTGAAATAGGTAAATAATGTGAGTAATAGTGTGCTAATTATAGTAAATTGCCGAATAACACTTTAAGTATGATTATTTGGGAGATGAGGATGTGGTGTATGAAAAATAGATTTTGATTGCAATCTTTATAGTAATTATTGAAAAAATAGAAGATTTTAAAAGGAATATGCAGAAAATAGATTTATGCCTTGCATAGAAAATAAAAAAAAAAATTAAAGGAAAATATATAGAAATTTAAGGATAAATAGAATTGGTATATAGGATAAGAAAAATTATTTTAAAGTTAAAAAGATGCATTACAGGAACTGTTTAAAGCATTAGAAAAATTATCGCTACATTTTGCCTTTAAACCTAAAGAATTTTTGAATATGGACAAACTGAAGTAGTAAAGTATGCACAATAATGAGAATATTTTCAGATGCACACTTAACTTCAGTATCGAAGGATTTTGCCTCACTACTTAGAAAATGCATGTGCTGCAATTTTATATACAATATTAGTCAGATACTAGTTTTTAAAAATATATAATTAAAGATAAATAATTTGTTAAGTCCTAAACAGAATAGCCTACAAATATATGAAGATATTAATAAAGATGATTATGCTGAAAATCTTCAGAAGAAATTATTTTTACATTTGATAGCACTTTTAATGTTATGAAAATTGCTAAAATTTATGGGATTATATTGTAAAAAGTGCAGATTTTATTTAATAAATGTATAATATTTAGGTATGCAAACAAACTTTATACAAAATGTAAAGGCAATATAAAAATATTTTGGAGGTTAATTTAAAAAAGTTTTATTTTCCTTAATATTTATTCAAGATATCAACTCTTTTATTAAATATTTAAAATAACTACCTTCCTCCGATAGGATTTATTATGTCTAACCTTAATTTTATAATTATATAGAAAGGCATTTGGTAAGCAAAGGATGCATAAATCCTGATGCAGCCCAAGAAAATCTCCGATTAGATCAAAGTTTAAAGGGTAGACTCAAATTCTTCCTGTTAAGGTTTCTTTGTTAGAAGTAGAGATAATTCAACTGTTCAATTATCAGCAAATATTTCAATGTTCTGAATATTTGAGCTCTTTTTTTCTGAAGAAGCTATTGAAGGAATTTCATGAAAAACCAATATCTATACTTTTGAAGCTTGTTCAAGACATGCTGAAGACAGAGACTATAAAAATAGAAGTTTGTCAAAAATGAAAGATAAAAAATTACATCACTTATATGATAAATTAATATAATACTTGTATGAAAGAATTACATCACTTATATGATAAATTAATATAATACTTGTATGAAAGAAATTGATTTGTTCGACCAAAGAATGACATATTGTACATATCCGCATAGCTTCAAGAAATGTTGCAAATATATATTCATATATTTACTTGATATAGCATTAATTAATTCTCACGTGATGTAAAATGAGCTGGAAAATCATACTGCAAGACCAGCTTTAGATTATTTACAATTTAGGATTGAAACTGCTAGATATTTAACAGGATATATTGAAATAAAAAGAAGAGAAGAGAAGATCAGCAAAACGCGATAGATTAGATTAAATTTACTGAATAAAAGTATTGGGAAAGAGCTATAAAATTAGTTGAGATTCTAAAATTAGCTCAGATAAGCTTGATAATATAACTAACATTTATTTATTTTAATTATGAATTATAATTTAATATAAAGTACTTTAGTATTAATTTATAGATTATCATACAATATTTGAGATTTTTTATATATAAATTTTCATGAAAAGGATTGCTGAATGAAGTTAATACAGGACTAAAATTAGTGAATAGAAACCAGAAAATTTGTTTTTATAAATTCATATTTCTACATGCATATTATAGCTGTATAGGTTAATAATAAAGCTTTCAATCACATAAAAATCGTCAAATTGTCAGCATCAGCACGAACAAAAATAGTTTTCATTTTTATTAAATCTTCACACTACAAACTTAAGGCAAAGAAAGGCGTGAGGACATTTGGAATTAAAAAAATTCAATTATCAATCTAGCTAGCTCTAAGCGTCAAAAGCTCATCAAAGTCTTAGCGAATGTCTATAAGAAGCAGAAATGATAAGCAAGTCCTTACCTAGCTTATGCAATGCTATAGTCTTTTTATTAAAAATCTCAAAATGTAAATCATGACATATGGCATATCAAGACTCAAAGCTCGTATTTTCTTTAAAATATTCTTTAGGAGGGAACTCAAAGAACTTTATAATCTTCAGCATATTCTCTTTTTTATGAACTATGGGAAAGCTTTATCAACTTTAAATTTGCTGAAAAGACAAATTTATGACAAGTAAGTTCTAATAAATAAAGTTACAATGATAAAGCTTACAACTCAAAGGAAGGATCACTGATTAAAAAAACTTGCTTAAACAACTACAGGAAGCTCCAGTGCAAAGGTCTAATGTTGAATATAATGAATGAGCTAAAAATATTGAAGGACTTTTGGAGAATATTAAGATTAGATTGCAAAGCGAAAATTCTTTGCAGCAAGAGATAGATGAAAAAGGTGAGCATATAATAATAAACCTGATGAGGGTATATTCAAAAAAAGCTAAGACTGGTTGCATATAAAAGACAAATAACTGATTAAAAAAAATATGACCAAGAAAGAACTAAAGCTATTGAATTAGAAGAGCAGCTTGATGTTGTTTGTATATTTTTTGCTTCATATATTTTAATTTGTATAAAATTATATAATGCTAGGTTCAGAAAGTAATCAAGGCCTTCCTCCATTTGCCAAAAACATTGTAAGCACTTCAACATTAGCTCCTTTTAAATCTTCATTAGCCAAAAACCCACGATATTTTTCTCTTGCACGCTCCCCAGAATTAATTCAAGAAAAAAAGATACTTAAGGAAGAGAATTGGAAGCTTAAGCAAATGCTCCATACACTCAATGAAGAAAATCTGAAACTCAAGCAAAAGCTATCACAAAAATCAGAAGCGAATCGCCAGTTCTTGAACGAAGGTATTCAAATACTTAATCAAAATCGCTATATAGAGGTTTTGCAGGAATCCTTAAGGAGCTTAAGAACTGAGTTGGGAAAAAAAAAGCAAGAAAATATTGATCTGAGAAAGAAGCTCTACAAGTATAAAGATGATAAAGTTCTTGAAGGCCAAAAATTAGTCTCATCAAGAAACAGTGTAGGCTCAACTGAAAATTTTGAACACGAGCACTTCAAAGACCAGCAAGAGCTGATGATTTTAGAACTCAATAAAACAATCTCCTACCTAAAAACTGAGATTAAAACCCTCCAAGTAGAAAACCAAGCCCTAGAAGAGTCCCGTGAAAAAAACAAAGAAACAGTTCAAAAACTAGAAGGTTTCCTCCACAGAGGTCGTAACTTAAGTTTGATAACCCTTCACACTCTTTCAATAACAGGAGACAGTCCACAAATGCCTGACTCAGCTGGTATTATAGGTAGAACAGATAGCATTTCTAAACTTGATGTAGAAAGACTCCTCAAACGTGAGAATCTTAAAAATGATGAAGCTAACATGCTTAGATTTCTAAGGAACTTCTATGCACAAATAGAAAAATCCCAACTTCGGCTCTTCAATGTAATCGATTACATAAGGTTTTCAGACAAAGATATGAGTATCGAACTTTTCTGTGAGGTAATCAATCATTACAAGCTAAAATTACCAGTCAACGAGATTGAAGAGTCTTATTTGACTATGAATAAAGACCAGTTTTTAGACAAAGATGAATTTATAAAGGCTCTGATCCGTTATCAAGATGAACTAGATTCAAGCAAAAGCTCAGACATATCATCAGGATCTAGCAGAGAAATTACAACAAGGAAGCGTGTTTTCAATTCAGTCAACACAATTTTTGACAACATTTCCTTAGGAATCAAAGATCATGGTTTGTCAAAAGAACTCATAACAGCAACATGCTTACAAAGGCTTCCTTCAGAAGTGACTCTTCCAATATTGACGAAATTTTTCTATGATTTTGCAACTTTTATAACAGATCCAAGCGATAAAACATGTGTGGCTGTGAATTTGTTAGAAGGTTTTGAAATGAAGCTAAAAGAAGAAATCATCGAGAAAATGGTTCAAAGTTTTTTTAAATATGAGACTATTGCAGCATTGGATTCTAAAACTACTGAGAGGATTATGGAGAAAATTAATGAAAAAGAAGTGGATATTTTAAAGAGGTTTAGGGAAATTGATGCTATAGAAAGTAATAGTCTTAGTTGGGAGTGTATAATAGAGGTGCTTTTAGACTTTGAGGTATTAGAAAATGATGATATTGAAGGGTTTAAGATATATTGTTATTATTTAGGACATAGCTTGAAGAAAATACCTTTTAACAAACTTTTTGTTAGAGAGGAAGAAATAAGCCCAAAGCCGACAATGAAAGCTTTTGTCAGGAAAAGGACGAGTTTAAAAAATTAATATATTTAGACGGACTTAGGGCTTTGCTTAATATTGTGGGACTTAGGTAGAGGTTCTTTAAGAAATGATAATGATTAGGTAAGAATTGTAGCCAACCATGCTATGGTGTTGATTTTAGGCTAAATATGATTAAAAATATGAAGTCCGGATATGATAGCACACCTAATTTAACTAAAAGCTTAAGTAAAAGTACTTTAAGACTACCTGCTTTATCTATTTCCCCCAAGAACAGTTCAAGTAATTTTTTTTCTGATTCTGTGACTAGAAAAAGTCCACGAGTCTACTCAGATGGGGCTAAATATCACAATCCAGAAATTGTAAACACGGCTGTATCTAAAAGAAGATGCGGATATGTATTAAGATTTTCTGCTAATTCACACTGTGGGATGATTAGGTCATCAAATGAAGATAGGCTGAGTATTATTATAAACATACCTTGTCCTAAAGGTTTTAGTATGGAGAAATGGCCACATTGCTCGTTTTTTGGGATTTATGATGGTCACGGTGGGAAAATGTGTGCGAATTTCCTTAAGGATAACCTTCATAAATTTATTTTTGAAAATACTAATTTTCCAAATAGACCGAAAGAAGCGATTTTTAGAGGTTTCCTAAAAGCAGACGAAGAGTTTTTGAAAATTGCAGAAGTTAAGCAGGATAGGTCGGGATCGTGTGCAGTGGTTGTTATGGTGCTTGGTGATAAATGCTATGTGGCTAATACTGGAGATTCACGTGCTGTTGTGTCTTCTCATAGTGGTGAAAAATTTCATAGGCTAACAGTAGATCATAAGCCAAGTGATAGCAATGAATACAATAGGATTATTATGGCTGGAGGGAGTATTACATCTCAGAACTACCCCATAATCAATAGCCAAAGGGTTAGAATTGGAGAAAAATGCAGCAGGGTTGAACCTGGAAGCTTGTCTGTGTCAAGAGCATTTGGAGATTCTGATGTTAAAAACTCCCAAATAATATAAATTATCATTCCAGATCCAGAAATAAGAAGCTTTAGGCTGACTGAAGAGTTTGATTTTATCATTATGGCTAGTGATGGGATATTTGATAAAATTTCTGATAAAGAAGTTGTGGATGTGGTATGGAAAAGTTTTAAAAAAAAAAGTCATATACATGAAAAAATGACTGCAGCAATTGAGGATGTCATGAGGACAGCATTTTTTAGACAAACTCAGGATAATGTAAGTGTAATTCTTGTTGCTTTTAAAGGGATTAAAGCGCGGCTCATGGAAGATGACATTAAAAAAACTGAGAAGTTGGATTAAATAAATGCTATCAGTCTTTTGGCTTTAGTAAAAAATAAATTTAAAACTTAAAATTGATTATTCGTTTTTGATTATGTAAAGTTTTTTAGCTTTAATACATAATAAGCATTTGCATTTAAAAAAGTATGCTGATTATTAAAAGTAGAGCCAATCATGCAAGATAAATTGTTCCAGGAGGGAACTATATGAGGGGATATATGCTGTTGGTAGGACCCTGTAGTTGTGATCAGCGACTCCACGGGGTCCGATGATATCCAAGATATGAAGAATAGCAAAGTATCTTGACAACTCTGAGAGGACAACACAGTTCAGGAAGTTTAAAGAGAGGGGTGAGTGGAATCAATCTACTGGACATTGAGCTATGATGGGGAAACTCATCCAGAGGCATTCCCTAAACTGGTGAGCTAGTTAATCCTAGTTACTAAGCTCAACTTCCTCGCAAGAGGGTTGACTAGTCTCAGCCAGAATTAAGATTAAGACTAGGAAATAAGTTCGGCCATGAAGATGAATTTAGCATACTGGGTGCCGACATGCCTAAGTCTGGGTGCTAAATTCTATGACAGCTAAGAATGTCTAGATCTAATTAATAATTAATTTCTTCATTTGCATTTTTGCAACAAAAAATTATTCTCAAAAAAAACTACAACTTTATTAATTAAAATTAGTTTTGTTGGCCCTAATGCTTTTAGTAATTTTAATGTGCCAAGTAAAATACTAATAATCTCCCATTACAAAATCTTTATAAAATAAGCTTTCCTATAATCCCTAAAATTATATCTAAAGCCTTCAATATTTAAAAAATTTTTTACCCAGTAAACAAAAAATAAACCCAGAGTAGTAGTTTGCTTAAACCTAAGTATTTAGCATAAATCTATTGATGATTATTAAAGAGGTTATTTTTCAATCTACTGAAATCAAGGTTTTATATATAACCTAATTCATCTAATCAGAGGGAGTTATCTGCTACTCAAAAAAAAAAAATAGAAAATGCATAATATAATAGTTTTAGCTATATAAGTAAAATATGATATTATATTATAAGATTTAATATCATTACAGGAATTGTATTTAAGCTCATTTGCTATTATAAATTTTAAAAGATATGATAAATAAGATGTTTAAAGTTGTAATCACAAAATTCTACTTCATCTTAATCTTCCCAAACCCATATCCACTCAATCATTTCTTCCTTTGCTTCATAAACTTCAGCCCACCCTCAAAAATCTATTTTATCTAACTCCATTTATAATGTTTAACTCCACAGAAGAAACCACTCCCGAAATTCCAGCTGAAGAAATTGAAAATCTCATCCCATTTCAGACAACCAAAATATCTACATCATCTGACAAGTTCCAAGCCTTAGATTCTTTATTCTCATACCCACAAATCCTTAGTTCTAAAACTAAAGCAAGCAATCCTAGCAACGACGAAAAATCATCTCAAAAAAGATATGGGGGGCTAGATATTCCAGAACTTGGCGATACAGAAAATACATATGAAGATAGTTTTAACCAATGCCACATGTTTCATAAAACCTGGGACACATTTGGCTATGAACTTTATAAAGTTACTGAATGCAATGAGTCTTTGGAATGCTCAGTATCAGAAGAAGGAAATTATTTAGCTATAAAAACCAACGATTTTAGCAACAAAGCTGCAAATTCTATAACAGATATATTTCCTAAGTTTTCTGTAGCTTCGTTAAGTATGAGTGATATTTCATATCAAAATACTTTAGATATATATAAAAGGTCATATTTGGATTATGCAGAACCTTTAGGAATTATTGCTTTTACATCACCTGAGAGGACTGAGAGCGATGCTGAAAAGAAAGAACTGATTGATAGTCCTGTTTTGATTACGTTAGGGGAGAGTAATTCTTTTAAACCGACTTTGGATAATAGGTCTGAGTATTGTGCTTGCTCTAAATGTGCGATTTTTTAAATTAATAGTAAATGTGAAATATGTTGAGATTATGCATTAAAATTGAATTGGGGCTATTTAATTTTCGATGATGATCAGGAAATTTTATTAGGATGTCAGGATTTTGAGGAGTTTATTAATATTTTGATGAATTAATTTTTATTGTAGAGGTATTCTGTTGAACTATTGATTTGAAATTTCTCATACATTATTATTGGTAATTTATTGTTTTTGCTAAAATATTGAATTATTTTTAAAGTAAACCTCATGTCTATTTATTGGATAGGAGGAACTTTAATGTGAACTAAATTCTAAAATTAGCATCAAAATATCTATTTTATTAGGATTTACTAGTATTTACAATTTTAAGCAGTTTTTTGTATATTATATCATAATAATTAACTTTAAGAGCAAATCATTTTTTCATATAGATGAAAGGATTTATTCAAAATATGCTTAGATGCCTTGATTATTCTCAACAAAGGTCCATTCTGTTTTTACTGTGGATCGCAAACTAAGGGTCATAGATGCCAGCTAACTTCTTGTGCCAAAAAATTTCTTTTTGAAAATTGAATTCAATTTGTCAACTACAGTAACAAATCGCTGATTTCTAAATTCTGTGAATTATCATAATGCAATCTGAAATCTATAGATGGTCGTAATAAAATAGTTGAAATCGATGAATCTTGCTTAGTGAAAAATAAATGTAGAAGAAAGATTGCTATCAGGACAAGTTTGACTATTTGATGGAATAACTCGAAATAATCCTCAGATTATTTTATTGAAGTTGTTCATAATAGAAGTAGAGCTTACTTATTAGAGGCAATCAAAAGAAGAATTAAACCGAAAATTACAAATTTTAATGATAAGTGGAAAGCCTACTATGATTTACCAATTTTTTTGCCTGAACTTGAGATTTATGACCACAAGACTGTAATTCATTCAAGAAAATTTTCAAATCATGACTAAATAGTAAACTTATGATATTATTTTGATTCAGTAAAATACTCATCTCTATGAAACAAGAAAATAGGATTGATGATTTTTAATAATTATTTAGAGAAAATTAACTTATGTAAAAGTTTCTAATTATATTGAATATTTTAATTCCTGGAATGAAGTTTTTATATCGCCCTAATATCAGATCTCATCTCTGAATCTCTTCATAAAATTCCTCATAAATATGCTAATAAACGTATCTCTAATTAAAAAAAACCTACTAAAACTATACACAGTTTACTAAGTTTATCAAATCGCTAATGAGCTTAGGACGCTCTTCATTCAAGTACTTCCATGCATACTCCGATAAGTTTAAAACTTCCACATAACTAACACTATTCAGATTTTCCAACTCGCAAATATAAAATGTCTGCTGAGGGGTCTTACTTTCCATATTACACACTTGTTCCTATTTATAAATCACCGTCATTATCTGTTTATAGCATTTAACTTGTTTTTCAAAAGCCCTTAACTGCCTATCACTTTCTTCACAAATTGCCGCATACTGAGCTAGAGCTTTTTCATTAGGATTTGACTCTAAAGCCAAATATCTATTATAAGACTCTAAAATTGACTCTAAAATATTAGATTCACCATCCAAAGTCATAGTAAAATTGTTTACCAAACACAAAGATAACTGTTTAGATTCAGTTATATGCATGTGACTTATCATAGAATAAAGAAATTTTTCAGAACTTATAGAGAATTCGCATGGAGTATATAAAAAGAGAGTGTTGATATCCGAGATAAGGGTTAAAAAACGTGGAGAGTTGTTTAGAGAGACTAAACCGCTGAGAAGAGAGGATTTTTTTAGTTGCTTTTGGCTTTGCTTGTTTTGGATGTTAATAGAACTGA
Organism: Stentor coeruleus; assembly: GCA_001970955.1. Taxonomy (NCBI): domain Eukaryota; phylum Ciliophora; class Heterotrichea; order Heterotrichida; family Stentoridae; genus Stentor; species Stentor coeruleus. The sequence goes on along the minus strand of MPUH01000808.1, from coordinate 21,411 downwards.
GCTCATTGCGCATAAGACGGGCATCTCGACAAAGTAAAGCTTTTTCTGCTTGGATTTTGTCGAATTTTGCTCCAAGTTCACTTCCAATAGCTTTGAGTGATGTGAATTCTTCTTCTAGTAATGAATATTTGTCATACTCAGCTTTAACTTCCTCAAGACTTTTTATTTTATTTTGCAGCAAATTGATTTGCTCTTTTAGAGGTTTAACTTCTTCAGGTATAGTCTCTTCTTTTTTCTCACAAACAAGGCTATCCAGGTAGTTTTTTAATATTTCTGGAACTTCTTCAATACTCTGAACTTGTAAAGCTGGTATATAAGAATTGAGAATTTTCATTACTTTGAATTTTAAAGACTGCATTTCGCTTAGTTCACATTCAAAAGGTGACACTGTTCTGCTTTTCTTAGCTTTGACGTTCTCGTCAGGAGAAATCAGGTTACTAAGTTCTGATATCCAGGCATTAGCTTCTTTTTCATTATACAGCCAAAATACTAGAGTGTGAGATTTGCTTTGTAGCTTGAATCCAATATGTGGAGATGATACAACTTTAGTCACACTTTGGATACAAGACAATGATATCCGTTTACAAGGATTATGCGGAACTGTTCCAACTGACCATCTCATTTCTTTTGTTGTATAGTCTATCCAAAGATATCTTCGATTCTGAGCATCAGGAGTATCTTTAAATGCTATAGTGCCAAGGTAGCTGGAGCTATTACAAATCAGAGGACGATGGTGTATTCTACGTTCAAATTTTGACATAATATTCCGTTAATTATTCGTTAAACAGCGGGTTATCGATCGATAAATGGAATTGTGATTTTTAGAATGCCTTTTGTTAGTATAGGAAGATAGGATAATATTGTTTATTTTGATATAGGAGTATGCGAGAAATAATAGGTACGTATTTGTGGGTCTAAATGATTTCTTGTATAAAGATAGCTTTATTAGATGCATTGAGTATTTTTTAAAAGAGGAAGGCTTTAAAAGTAATCTAGATGAGTTGATGAGGATGGACATGGCTTTTGATTATAGCGAGTTCACTTTAACTTTATATAATAGTCTATTTAATTCAATGAATATATCGAAATAATGTAATCTAACTAAATTGTTAAAGTTTTTAACTTACTTGAAATGATCAAAAACATGAAACAAAATAATATCAATTATTTATTATAACTAAAAGGAATATCCATTAAATAAATTCGCCTGTTAGTTTTTTCCCATGCATCAATTGTTATTCTCATCCTATAAAAGAAAAAATTGGCTAAAGTATAAAAAACCTAACTCTGAAATCTCCCATTAAATCATCATGGGCAAAAAATTTTATATATAGTGTATCTTAAAGACTTTCGATCCATTTAAACTATTAACAAAAAGTCATCTTTTATATTTCGCATATCAAGCATAATAAATTTAGCAGCAAAAAATGAACCAAACCCAGGATCTTCGTCGAAATTTTAGCTATTCAAAGAGTTATCAGCTCATATACTCAATCTACACATTGTTGAAATTATCTACAATAATTACTCTTATTATTTTAGTCAATCGATGCTCATCTGTTTTAAATGTATATTTGATTTTATACTGTGCTACAGAAGGTTATGAATTATTGTTCATGTTATTGCTTATTGCTCATAGGTACTGCTTTCTTTTAGCTGGAAGTAGTTTTTTAATCAGCATTGGTCAAGCTTCTTATGAATGGTAAAATTTATCTAGTTTTAGATTTATCATCACGATTGCTATGACTGTTGAACTTTGTAAGAACTCAGAATGTATCAATAAAGCTCAAGGGATTATTGGAATAATTTTGGTAACTCTAGGGTACTTCAAATATATTGTTGTCCTAATTATGATAAGCTTTTACTGTGTGTATTTTAGATCTTCTAGAGAATTTAGGATTATTCAAGAAGAAAGTGAACAATTAAATGCTGAAGAAGTTAATGATTTGCTGAATAGTCTTGCTACACCTATGCCTGACTTGGATCCTTGCTCTATTTGTATGGATTTTAACTTTGAAGAAATCGGAGTGAAGCTAGAATGCGGGCATTATTTTCATAAAGAGTGCTTGAAAGATTGGGCTATCACAAGAGGCTCGTGTCCTGTGTGCAGACAAATGATTATGAAAAGAGGCAAATAAATATATTAATTATTGTTGGTATTTCCTTGGATTTAGATAAACAAGGCTTATAGTAAAAAATAATCTTAGAAATTAATAGAATGCAAGTTTGTGAGTATTAAAAAATCATTTTGCTTGTTTAGAATAATACTTAAAATTGTATAGAAATCATCACACTTTAAGAATATTTTATATTAAGTATTATCGTCAACATTTTTAAGAACGTATTATATAATCAATATACCATGCAATTGATATAAATTTCTATGCATAATTATTTTTGATATAAAGTTTAAAGCACGTAGAAAATTTTAAAATTTATGTAGAATACTTTTAGAGTAAAATTTGACGAACAAGATATGTGATATTAATACATTTATTTGATAATTCATTGAAAGATTTTTATATTATTTAAGACAAAAAGTATTATGGTATAAAGAATTACTATTGAAAATCCTGAAGGAAAAGGAGTCACAAATGCATTTTGACTTTGGTAGAAGTATAAAGCATATGTTTCAGAATAGAACTTCGGTTTAGTATATGGATAATTCAAAGCTTAAAATTTGCATAAAAAATGATATTTTTGGATTTCAAAGATGAGATTTAATGTAGACTATAAACGTCATTTAGTGCTCATGAGATAGTATTGAAAAAATGTGGATCATTTAATGCCACGCCTAATAAGCATAATTAAGCTTTGGGAGCTTTGAACCTAAAGAAAGCACATAAGGATCATATTAAAATCTTGAAGAAATTCAGGTCGCTCACTAGCGCTCTTATTAATAAAATTATTTGAGTCAATGTATGAAACATTCTTTAATTCATTCTCATAAAACCCTTATCTAAGTTTTTAAAATATACTCAAACTTCTATTTATTACTATTAGTTTTCTTCATCCTCAGCTCTCGTCTGAAATTCTTCTCGTCTAAAATCGGAACAAGAGAATAATCTTTATTTGGCATAAGAGAAATCTGCGTCGCCAAAGCTAAATCAGCTTTACTAAGCCCTCCAAGTTTGGGTGTTGTCAATTCAACACGAAGAATTTCTTTTTTTAATATCAAAATATTAGGCTGTTGTTTAAGAACGTTCATAGAATCAAGTTTCGCAATTTCCAAAGCAAAAGCTGCAGCTTGAAGGTAATTAGAAAAGTACCAAGAATGTGTGATCATTTTATAATCTTCATTAGGCTGCCAATACTTAAACTCTTCACTTGCAGTATTTATAAAGTTCTTAACATACTCAGTAGTTAAAGGCTTTCCATCTTGTCCGAATTCACAACACTTTTCTCCAGCAACCCTGCTTATTGACTTTCCAAAAAACGAGAAGGATTTACTAGTAATTTTTCCTATACAGAGCATTATTATAAATATAAAAAAGATTTATATAATGAAATTTTATAGGCGTTTAAAGTTTATGGCATAATGCCAATGTGTAATAAATAATGGGTTGTGCAGGGACAAAGAGCGAAATGACTCCTGAAGAAGCTTTGATAATAAAAGGTGAAAGCAGACTGCTTTATCAAGAACATTCTGCTGTGAAAGTAGACATGGCTTATAGAAAGTACTCTAAAGGGGGCTTTGTTAATGAAAATCAATGGAAAGATATTTCTAAATTCCTCAACTTGGCTATATATAATGACTCAACTCCAAAAGCGATTCAAGACTTTTACACAAGTTTGAAGACTGATAATAAATATAGCCTTAGAGATCTTCTTGTATTAGGAATCTACTTGAGCAGTGGAAATCCAACAGATAAAGTCCGCTTGCTATTTGAGGCTTATGATTCAAACAATGATAAAATATTGAATAAAACGCACTTGCAACAGTTGGCTTCGTTTTTAGTTGACCTTGCTGTAGAAAAAACTTATGCACTTATACCTCATGAAGAAGGGGAAAAGGTATCACAAGAGAATTTAAATAGCTTTATACAAAGATTAAGAGGAGCGAAAAATAAAGGGAAAAATGAACTTTTGAAAGTTTTTATGGGAGGAGATTTGACGCAAGATAGTGTGAACATGGAAAAGTTTGTTGAGAATTTGACAACACCTTCAACAATTACTTTGTTGACACTTCCTGGGATTAGGGATTTTTTAAAGAAACAAGAAATTACAAGTAGTAAGTTTGCTGCACTGACTGCTTTGAAGAAAAATAATCCTGAACAAAAGAAACCAGAAGGCAAATAATTAAAAGAGTTAGGATAAGAATAGAATGCATGATTTTTTTTTATAGATATAGGGTTTATTAAATTTTGCTATGTATATAGGTGCTAAGATGCTATGAACATTTTTTTTAATAGAAATGAGAAAATATTTTGAAATGTAATTTGATGAGCAAAATAATGCAAAATGAATATTGAGAACTAATAATCTATTATGTATTATAATATGAATTAAATTAGATTTAAACTTTTTCAAATTTAATCTTTCTTACTACAACTTGTTTTTGAATTCATTTTGATTTTTTCTTTGAGATTTTTTTTGATATGAATTCTTAATGATAATTCAAAATATATCAAATGGATAATATCCAATTCTTTGACCTTGTAAAGTAATTTAGGATATTTTTCTTAATCAATAAGTATTATTAATTGCTGATTCAAATGCGTCCATTTATTATTTGTAATAAATATAGCTTATAGAAATTAATTATTTGTCTATTACATTGCTATTTAAATTTGATGAGAAAAATCCTATCATGGCGGTTAAAGTGTGTTTATAATTAATTTACAATATTTATTAAATAATTTAACAAATATTTTACTTATTTTTATGAATATTTTACACTAATATAATGCATAGATCTCGTATTAAATAATTATGTTTTCAATGATAAAGTTCAAATTATTAAATTACTTATATATTGTTATTTTAATAAGCATAACTAAATTACTTTGAAAATCAATCATTATAAATATATTCTAATTACAATATCTTCTTGGCTAAAACTTAAATTAGTTTATTAATGAAAAAAAAAAGCAATGGATTTCCCATATCTTTCTTATATAAAAGCTCTGATAAAGTATTAAAGAATAATCTTGTAAGGTACCAATGCTAGATTTATAATCAAAAATTTCGATTTCCAATGCCGCAATATGCTGCTGGCTTGTTAAAACTTCATTCTGTATAATTCTTCTTTTATCTTAAGATTATCCAAATCACTTCTTAACATAGATTAAGTTTTTAACAAGTCTGAAGCAGTAGTTTCAAGCTAATCTAAGCATATTTCTAAATTTTGCAAATTTCCCATCAATTAATCAGAATTTTCAGCCTGTATAAGCTTAGACGACTTTTCTGATAATATTTTTTTGCGCTTTCTTTTGTTACTCCTTGATTTTTGAGCTTTGGCCATACAGATTGTAGGAAATTTTTTAATTGCAAACTTTTTTCTTAATTTGCTTGATTATATTTTCATTTCATTTTCAGTGCTTTCTAAGAGTTTTTGGGGTCTAATATTTTCTTTTTTAACTTTAAGTATTTTTGCAGTAATTTTCATCTATAATAGTATTCTTCATTTAATCTTAACAATATATATTTAGTTTTATGCAAAAACAGCTAATAAAATTATTATAATAATTGGTTAGAACAAAAATTTCGACTATGATTTTAATATACATTAGTCTATTAATTTTAGTAGGTTAGACTTAGTCTGTAAATGAGATTGAACGTCATCATCTTCGTCTTCAGGCTGGAAATATACAGACTTGCGGCCAAATAATCCTTCTAAAGGCGTTTTGACGAATTCAAAAATTTCAAAACCCATACAAGATACATCTATAAGCTTTTCAAAATTAGCATAGTCGATACTAGTCACCTTTTTCCATACTCTTTCGAAAATTGAGTCTATGAAAATATTCACCATTCTATATATCACTTACTTTATGCATTCAGAATATACTGGAGAGCCTATAGGTAATGATTCAAACATTTTATAAACCTCATCAACTGTTAGCTTACCATCTTTTCTATAGTCGTAAATTTCGAATGCTAACTTGTTAACTGCCTTAGCGCTTGAATATGATATAAGTCCATGCATACGGCTTAAAAATTTTGCTTTTGTTAATAACTGCCCTTCAGCAAGATAATCATAAAATCTCTTAGCGAAGTAATTACTATTAAACCCCATAAGTTCAGGCTGTATATCTATTACAAACTTTTCAATCATCGACTCCCTAGTAATAACTTTGTATTTAAAATTATCAGGGCATTGTAAATACCTAAATTTTTTCAAAGTTAGTTCTAGATCCAACTTTGTATACAGTGACATAGCATTATCCAATAAACAATAATACTCATATTTCTCGTCTTTTTCTAATTTTATACGAAAATCTGGTGAAATATTCATTTCCATAACAATAGATTCGCTTATTTTTGGTGAATGCTTAGGTGAAGGAAGTAATAATCCCCTTTCTTTCATAAAATCATAACAGCAAGTGTACTTTAAAAAATCCTTTACAATTTGCGGCCTTCCATTAAACTTGATGATTTTGAATTCCTTAAAATCAACTTGAACTGGTTTTTGCTCACCTACAGGAGCTAATACTTCAATATCTTTCAATTGTGAATCATCTTGCCTTTTTTTATCAATCCTTTCCTTAATAAGACTAAAAGTACTTTTCCTTCTGAGTTTTCTTGCATTAAGTTTTCCTTCCTTTTTCAGCAAGAGCATTTCTTTAATAATCACCAAATCTTCATCAACAAAATTAGCAGTTCTCAGCTCTAAAGCTCGGAAGGCATCTTTATAGCAAATAAATTTATCCTTGTTAAAATCATAAATCTCAAAACTAAACGCCAGATGCATTTCTTCTCCAGCATTTAAAAATTTCAACATTTCTTGTATGTATTCTTCAATTGAATTACTATGAAAATCAAAATGTTTAATCATAGATTCAACAATAGGCCCTGGATATCTTAAAAGTAGGTAATTTTTAAACTCTTCTTGGTTTATTCGATTCTTTGTGCTTACGCTAATTTTATTAAAAATATCTTTGAGTTCTTTGTTGTTACTATTTAAAATAGCTTTTTTAGGTTTGCCTAAGCTTCTCAAACGGGTAACTCTTGGTGTTAATTTCCTTTGGGTGATCAATGAACGGTCTACAGACGCATAATCATGTGGGCTTTTTGAAAGAGATCTGGCTGTAAAAGGACTAGCATACCTACTTATGATCCTTGAAGATTTTGATATGCTATTAGCAGGAGATTCTAAAGAGAGGTTTATAAAAGAACTGTTTCTTTTCGAGGAATAAATACCAAATTCAGGAATTCTTGGTAGGCATCTGGAAATTAATGTTGACTTTTTCTTTGTTAAAACCCTTTGTTTACGAGCTTCAAAGAGAAAAAAATTGAAGATTTTTTCATGTTCCAATAATTTTGATAAAAAATCAACCAAGAATTTAGAAGGCTTTTTAGTCTGAGACTCAATCGATGTCTCAAGAGGAATTTCAATAACAGACTCTGTGTCAATTAAACTTTCAAATTCACTTTCGTTAACTTCAGTGATTTTTTCTAGGTCTATCTCTTTGTTTTTCCATGAAGGAACCCCTTGCTTTGCATGCATTTCATAGAAATCATCAAATCCTTGCTTAGAGAACTTTATAAATTCCATTTATCGCAATTTATTTTCGAAGAAGTTAAGATTGATATAATGAAAATATACATGATATAAATTTTAATGTGTTTATAATAGTTGACATACAACTATTTGAAAGTTTTCATCTATGCTGGACAGGTTATATTTTCATTTATGTGGTTTAAATATGAATAAAAAACATAATAAAATAATTTTTATTTTAGTTTGAGCTTAAACAACCTAATTAAGTTTTGGTATATTTTAATGTATTTAAAGGAAATGCATTTTTATTAGAAAAGCTCATCATTTGGTTTTACATATAAGACATTTAGCTAATTAACCAAAATTTATATTGTTAAATTATAATGCAACTTATGTGCCGAAATTTAGATTCACTTCAAATTTAATCTTAGTATCGGAAATTTTTTTAATTGCATAAAATATCGTTTTACGTAAAATCTCTAAAAATTGCATAATGCGTTTTTAAACTCTATATGATAACTTTTGAAAATTACCTTCTCCAAGCATTTGAGTGAAGCTAATAATAATAAATTGGCCATTGTTATAATCTAAACTAAAAATCATAAAAATTCTGAAATTCAATCCCTTGTCTAAAACCTATATCAAAAACCCAAGCAAGTAGTTATCTTCATTATCACAAAGCATAACTTAATATTCTAAAATTTTCCCAGTAACTAATGTAAGCAAAAATTGAATATAATTGATTCATAATGGTGGAAAGCAGTGGAGCTGAAAACTTCGAAGTAATTATAAAAGAAGGCTGGGTGGAAAAAAGAAGCAGGTTCATAAAAGAATGGAGAAGACGCTGGATGGTATTAACTCCTAGATTTCTTTTTACCTTTAAAAATCAGCAAGGATATAAGGATAGTCCAACTGAAAGGCTTCGATTACAAGAATGTGCAACTGTGAAATCATCAGAAGAAGAGCTTAAAAAAGACTTTGCTTTTAGAATTGATACAAGAGACAGAACTTTTTACTTTGCTGCTTTGGACTTACCAGATAAAGAATCCTGGATAGGAAGTATAGGAAGAGCTATGGTCAGACCCACTGTTATGAGAAGTCCAAGTGAAGAAGAAGCCTTGAATGGATAATTAATAGCAATATCTTTAGTTCTGTACGAATTTAGACCTTTAACTTTTTCCTCTCCTCGTACATTTCAATATAATTTTCGCTTACTTTTCTTTAAACTAGAGAAATTGATGTTTTTAATGACAATTTAAGTTAAATATCTTATTTTATCAGTATTTTAGATGAGTTCTTTGATATATTAAAGCTGAGGAGCCTTGACTTTTTTTGTATATTTTTCCCAAGTAATTAGAAAGCAAAGTATTATATTGTCTTTCATGCTCGAATAAGTTTTTGTAGTTTACTGAGAGTTCTGATGGAAAAATCCTCTCGAAATTCCCCCTGCGTTTGTATTCATCATTAGTCTCTTTAATTATTCCTCTTTCCTCACGGTTGTTGATATCTGAAAAACTTTCAAAGCCTTGTCTTAATGAAGCATCTGCATACTTCTTTTTACTTCCACTAGAAAACCCTGTTTTTTGCATATAAGCAAGATAATTCAAAGCTTTGTTCTGTGTTCCATTACTTTGATTATGGCGATGACTATTCGATACTATTCCAGTAAGTGTAAAAAGATCAGAGATCATCTCTCCTTTGATTTTTTGATCTATAGGTGCATCACAGTTCATACTAGGAGATAAATTAACTTCTAATAACCATGGGTTTAAAGTATCATCAATAAGTACATCAAAGCCTAAAAGTTCAAAGCAGTTATTCCTATAAGGCAAATACATTTCACATCCTGAAAATACTATACCTTCTATAGATATAATAGCTTTAATCACAAGATCTTTGATTTTAGCCCAGAGGAACTCATCGTCAATACCTTGTTCAGCAAAAAGTTTCCTCAAAGCAGTTATGCTCCATTTACTACCTTTGCCATCTTCTAATGCATTGCTATTCTCAACAAAGTTTTCTGAGTATTTATTGACTGAATAGTTTGTTAGGAACATAAATCGATTTTTACCATTTCCCATGTACTTCTGTGTTGCGAATCTTGCTAAGCCATCTTTATACATATAGATTCTTAAAGGATTAAAGCATGTTATGGCAACATAAATCCTAAGGTCAAATTTCAATCCATCTATAAGTAATGGATTTTCTATATATTGTGAAACAACATGGTCTTTTTTTGGGACATCTGAAAAACGATTTGTTAAGAAAATTCCTTTGCCTTGACTACTCGCACTAGGCTTTACTATCCAAGTCGTATCAATTAAATTCATCTCATATTCTAATTGACCTGCATCTTGAGGCATTATATATGTCTTAGGAACAAAGTCAAAAGCTCTAGCCCCATGGAGGATTTGCATTTTAGCGAGGTTTTTGTACATCAAGTCTTTTCTTGTTATTTCATGACTTCGTGGGAAATGATTAACTTTTTGGTATTTGGTCATTTGCTGGTATATGTTACTTTTTAATGGACCACCATGCCACATGATTACCCATGCATTTGAGTTTCCTTGGACTTCTTTAAAACCATTATCTTCTAATGTATATCTTATAAGCTTAACATCAGAGTTTTGCATTTTGAAATAGTACTGAGAACTTTTTAATATAGTTGGTCTCATTGTCATTGGGTCTATAAAAGGGCGGAATACAAGATATTTTCGTGGTTTGATTGGATTTAATGTAATATCGTCAGAATCTTTTGAATTTTTTTTCATAAATTTTACAGGAACTTTTGTCTTGCTTTCTGTACCTTTTTTGTACTCTTCATCAGATACTTTGTAGAATTCTTGTATGTCATTGATAAGGCTCTCTTCGATTTCAGTTTCTTGGTTTGTAGGAAAACTTAGATTTTTTACTTCTAATTGCTTTTTGGATTTAGATTTGGCATTTATGTAAGCAGGCCGAGAGTTGCGTATTCTAAAACCCCTTGTATTTGTAGTATTTACTGGATATTTACTTTTACTGTTGAGCATATTGATGATACCCTCCAATTCTTTATCCATTTAATAAATTTTTAGATGTCTGAATTCTTATGAGTACTTAAATCGTTTGCTCACCTTTAAAGTTCATTAAAATATGCAAAAAAATTAATAATAATATTTCGTATCAAAATTTGGTTGAATTTTCCTATTAAATCAACCGATGAAGTTATGAATTTTTATGGCTTATACTCAGAAGAATACTTCCAATATGATGGGAAACTTAAATCTACTGGCAATGCAATGAACATGGCAAAACATCATAGGAGTATCCTGAGACTAGGTTACAAGGTCCAAAGAACCCGCAAAGAGGTAAAACTCTTCACACAGCGAAATATGTGTGCCTGTCACAACATGGAAAGGAATTGAAGGCTCGGCGATCAACTGACTCAAAAGGAATTCCTGTGTCAAGCACTTTTTTAGGGGTGCTGGATAGTCTGGAAGGACTATAAGATCCCTTTTGGAGAGTAACCCAGCACAGTAGCAAAGTCCCTTAGAAGAATTTCCCTTGCTGACTCTTTAAAAGAAGGAGGGCTCTCACCATGAAGCAGTGGTAGAGCGAAAAATTAAGTTCATTAATACATATATGGTTTATACTCAGAAGAAAATTTAAAAATAGATTATATCAACCCTAACTTTTTAATTAACCAACTAATTCTCTATGCTTTCTTGTTTTAGAGTTATACCTTAACTGGATACCACTGCCAAAGTTTTCATGCTAAAAGTCTGATTGTCGAATCCTCAATAAAAAGTTTGTTTTTCTCTTTATTTATGCTGAGGGATAACTGCTCAGAAATATTTACTGCTGATTAAGAAATCGAGAAAAATAAAGTATGACTTTATCATTTTTAAAAATTGGACCATTAAAGTATCTTAAATAAAATTATACTAATCATTTAATTTAACCATTTTGAATTCCTTAAATCAATAGAAAAATGCATTATGCAATAAAACAGCAACTATATTTATTAATAAAACATCAACAGCGATTTCAAATTCTCAAAATCCAATCCAAACTGTCAAAAGAAATGTTTATACAATTTAACCCATAAATTTTTACAAAAAAAAACACAAAAATAGAGAAAATCTATAATCCTAGACCTTATTGACAGCTTGATATAATTCCTTACTCTGGGTAAGTGAGAAAATTAAAGCGGCTCTCATAAAAAATTCTGATCAAAATATTAGAACAGTCTTGGCACTCGCAGTAAAAAAGTCTAAAAACGTAGGCATACGCAGTTTGCAGGATGAACTACCTAGTCTATACCATGAACTTATCTTGACGCATACTATGGATAACATTATTTGAAGGATTAAGTGGGTCGGGCACTATAAATCCTGAATGAACCTACTTTGACCTTACAGTTTTATTTTTGAATTCCTTATTGTCCCAGCCTTCATATTCTATCAGTAAATACTTGTTGTTTACAGAACTACTTAAATAAAACTCAAAAAACTTAATCAAAATATCTGCTTCACTCTTCTGCTCATCAAAATTAGCAAAATTCCAATCATTCATATTTTCTTGATACAAGTATACCAATAAAAGAAATAATCCATAACTACTAATCCCACCTTTATAAGGTTCATGAAAGTTGCAAAAGTACATAAGTTGTTTTAATACAAGATACACAGTTTTTATTGTTGAATAAGTATCTATAAACTTTTTTACTAACTGTGTACATTCAACACCTTTATGCTTTGGTTCTTGTATTGTAATGTCAATTTTCACTTCTTGACCTTTGATTTCTGTATGAATTTTTAATAAAGGTATTGTCGCTGTGAAGATTCTATCTGACTTTTTAACGACAAAAGCTTTTTCTATTTTGGGAATCAGGTCTTTTAATCCTTGCAATGTTGGGACGTTCACATTTTGTATCACTATATCTATGTCTGAATAAGGTAAAAGCAAATTTGTAGCATAAGAGCCGAAAATTTCAATATTGCAGCCTTGGAAGGTATCTTGAATCAAGGTTTTAAATGTTGAAACAGCTTCAGAATAACATGCTTCCACTTTAGAAAACCATTGCTCTTGGTCTTTGAAAAACTGATTTATGTTTAATTGCAATTGGTCTCTAGTTTGCTCAAAAGTTTTTTCTTTATTGTGATGCACATATAGAGAGGATTTTTTAATTTTCAAGTTATAATTGTTTGATTGATTTGATAGAGCTTCCTTGTATTCATTGTTCTCTTTTTCAAGCATCTTGCATTTAAGCATTGTAACTCTTAAGCATTCTTCGGTTTCTTGTTGCTTTTTTTTATCGTTTAAGTCTTGCATTTTGTCTGAAAATTGAGAAAGAGTTGGGATACAGTCTAAACAAAAAACTTCCGCTATTTTCTTACACTTACAGCATTCTCCGAATTCTTTTTCATTCTTTTTTTTGAACCCTTTATTTCTTGGCTTACCACCTCTTCCTCTTCGACTATCCCAAGTTTCATCTCTATTCATATATTTTTTTGAGTTTATTATTGCCAAGCTTTTTCCATGAGCTTCATCAAGAGCAGTTCTTCCATTTGAATTTTTTATGTTTTTATCTGTCAGTTGTATCAAAACACTAATACATAATTTACGATCATTCCTAAACGCAAGGTGTAAAGGTGTGTCATTATTAATATCCAAAGCATTGACATCTACTCTATTTGAAATAAGGTATTCCAAAGATTTACTATGCCCATTCATCGCAGCATAATGGAGAGCTGTACAACCATTCATGTCTTTACTATATATATCTGCATTTTTTTCATGAAGAAGCTTCACTAATTCAATAGGGTCTTGTCCATAGTGGTTTAGAGCTAACATTATCGTCGTTCTATATTGCCGGTCTACCTCTTTAGCACAAGCCCCAAAAGCAAGTAAAATTCTTACAGCTTCAATATGACCTTTGTTACAGGCAGCGAGAATACAGCTCTGTGATCTATGATCTTTGTAATTAACATCAGCTCCATATGAGATAAGGAGTTTTAAAGTTTCGATATGGTTTTGTGTGAAATCTCTTGTATCAATGCACTTCATTATGGCTGAAGATATTGTCAACTTATCTATACTACTTCTGGATAAAAGATTTTCTAGATCGCTTACCTTGCCTAATCCAGAGTAGTTAAGTAAATCTATTCGAAGCATATAAATGGTATTTACATGATGTTTTGGCAAATTATTTTATCAAAATAATGAGTTCTTAGATGGTTAGTTTTAGTAATTTTTTTGTAAGAAAACTATGAAAGAGAGGATTGGAAATTCTCATTGGCTAAAAATAAAAACCAACTAACCTATTACACAAAACTTAGCAACACTTGGATTTTTTATGTCCCTTGCATTGAGCTTCGCTAATCTTAACTGAATTTTGGGGTCTGGGTGCAGGCTCATTCTCCCTTCTTTCCTTCCACCTTGTAACAAGTACCTTACAAAAATCAAGAAATGCTTTCTCAACATTCACCCCGCTCTTAGCTGACGTTTCCATAAACCCACTCAAATGATTTTCTTTAGTAAACTTTTCAGCATCTGACTTACTAACTTCTGCAACTTCCCCTAAAGCAACTAAATCTGCCTGATTTCCAATTAGATATATAATCACATCACTATTTCCATTTTGTTTAATCTCTTCCAGCCAATGCTTACAATTATCAAATGTATGTCTTGCTGTGATATCATACATCAAAATAACACCATCAGCTCTTCTATAAAAACTTCTTGTTATACTTCTAAAAGACTCTTGTCCTGCTGTATCCCAGATTTGAAGTTTGATTATTTGATTGTCAACCTTAAGTGATCTAGTTCCAAACTCAACGCCAATAGTCACATCGTGGTTTTCATTGAACTTATCTTCACTAAACCGAAGTAAAAGGCATGACTTCCCAACTCCAGTATCTCCTACAATGATAACTCTAAACATTTGTTCTTCTTCCATGCTAGAGAATTTTTACTAATTACTTATTTTGTAGCTTTATAAGTGAAGAATACTGTCCAGAGCTTTTGTTTAAGAACTTGTCAGAAGATGTTTCTAAGTCAAAAACCGTTATTCGGAGCCTCCGGCGAATGTCTTCGATATTTATCATGCCTGTAAAAGCCCAGTAATTTAGTACAATATCAACACTATCACGGAAAAGACATTTACTTCGTTTAGGCCAAGAGTTTTGTATTACTTGCTCTATGTGCTGAACTTTTATAAGGAAATTTTCTGAACTTTTTTTCAATCCTGGGTTTGATGTTGTCAATTTACTAACAGAAAGTTCTGATATGTAAGGTAAACATAAAAAGTTAGATATAGGCAAGATTGTATATGTGTTAAAAAATTGAAAAAGCACATGCGGGCCTTCAGCTGTTAAGATAACAACACCTACTGAATCGTAGTCACTTAAATGATAGTCTTCTTTCTTACCTTTTTTTATAGCCCACCACTTATACATCTTGTGGACATAGCATTTCCTTATGCTGTTAATTGAAAAACCTTTACTACAATTGTGTTTCATATAGATCAAATCCCCAACCCCAATGCCCAAATCTTTGATTTCCCTCTTTTCGTTTTTTTCAATGCTATCGTCCAATTTCAGAGCTTTTTTCTCTTCGAAATCTTTTATACTCTGGGTGCTTTGGTACCAGGCCCAACTACAAAGGCCAAGCCCTCCACTCCCAAGCCAAAAACTTAGCCTAAAAGCCTTCTTCATAAGCCACGCGACTTTATTTTGCATATATTATCTAAGTTTAACTTATTGTTTTTGTAGTGGTAAAAACAGTTTAAACTCTGGCGGGAGCTCTTCTTCTGAATATAGTCTGTCTGAGAAATAAATTCTCCTAAGTCTACAGTTCGCATGTAACTGAACTCGTAAAGTTTCAATATAATTTGTCCCATAAGCTCTTCTTGTAAAATCGCTAAGATTAAATTGAATTTGGTTCCACCCTTCATCTAATCTCATTGGCATTGTACATATAAAAGGCTTTACTCTAGTTGTGCTTTGATAGTTTGAAGCTCGAAAACGTCGACGTATGCTCTTATCATCTAAAACTTGGACTTCAAAAGTGAAATACTTTTTCAGGTTTTTAATGATCATGACTAAAAAAGGCAACTTTATTCCTAGAGTTTGATTTGGGTCAGCTGGGCAGGTAATAAAAGTTGTGGAAACATTAGTGCCCATAATTTCGAGGACTGAAGATTGGATGTCAGTGTCAGTAATTCTTTTGATATGCCCATTACGCACACTCTTGTCCCAGATTTGGAGAGGCTTTGCCCCTATACTATACAAAATTGAAAGAAAACCTGATTGAAATGTATTCTTGAACATCTAAGTAACTGCTATTATTTAATACATATTAGTTGTTTTGATTTATTTTAGAAAGTAGTGTTATGGTAAGAATTATTTGTTTATATTTGGATATATTTAAGAATTTAGATAATGGATGATAAAATTTATAAGATTAAGAGTAGATTAGAGAGGTATGTGATGAATAGGTGAAAATGATGAATTTGTTTAGAGAAAATTTAATGATAAGTATATTCAAGATATGGCTTGCAAGATAAAGTTTAGAGCTTTAAAAAAGTGCTATAGAAGGTCAGCATGATAGAGTAAATGGGCAAACATCAAATGAAATTACCAGAACTGATTTGAACTATTAAAAATGTCTTATAGAAACTTGATGCATCAATTAATCTGAGGGTAAGCTCTTTATATCTGATAACCAAGAAAAAATAGCTGGGATTTATGTAATAAAAACCAGATAGCACAAAAAAATATCTGCCTTGAAGTAATAAACCCATCTGAGCACTCAATAAATTGAAAATAAATTAAAATTATAGGTATTTATACCAATCAATAACCTTAGGACGAAGTTATTGATGAACTGAACTGAGAAACAAACCGATACAAGAAGAGTGCAAAGGAAAAAATTAAATTGATCGACTAAGAAATCTTAAACTTAAAAAACTATATCAAAAACCTCCTCAGACAGCAGATCCTGAGGTCTTATATGATTATTGCATACAAGTAACAAAAAATGCCGCAAATAGTTCCATGAAGTTTTACAAGTAGAAAAAATCAGATCTCCTCGGTTATCATGCAAAGCAAAAATACAGAGATATGCTGATAGCAGCAGCAAAATATGATATTATCTTATACAAAGAGAAAAAAGGATGCCACAGAATATCTGAGAAGAATTCAAGTAGCAAATCATAAAAAGTAGAACGTCAAAGCTGCAGAAAAAAAATTTTCAGTCACTCTTGGAAATGAATGATATCTAGAAGACTTATAAAACTCTCAAAAAATATAAAAATAAAAAGTAATGCACTTCTCAGAAAATGAAAAAGGGAAAGCTATAGAATGATGGAAGGAGCTTTACAAAGGATAAAAATCAGTGCAGCACTTAGAGCTAGTCAATAGCAGGAAATAGACACGATATTGCGGAGTTGGCAAGCACCAAAAATTAGGCAACCGCAAAGTTTCTGGATCAGATGATATATCAGCTGAGTTCATTAACTACATAAAAACTCAATTGTTTAGAATTTCTAGATTACAAAAATTTTAAATATAAATAAACTATTAAATTCACTACTTTACTATATTTCACTTATATAGAAACTTAATCTTAAAGATTTTATTGAATATAACAACTAATTTAATTCTAAATCATCACTTCCTAATAAAATATATAAGCATCCACTACCAATCTCTAAAATTCGCAAATACTCTTCCGAAACCTTCCAGCCATATACCAAAATCATTTTATCCTTAATCCTCACCACTTTTAAAAACTCTCTTCTATTTTAATATCTAAACTCTAAATTAGTTAACTTTTTTCCTTGCTTCTTCAGCTGCAAAATTCAATGCTTGATCAATTTGTGCTTCATAAACTTTGAAAATTGGTCTGAAAACCATTCTATAAATCTTAATCGCGCCTTTTGTTTGTGGGAAGAACATATAAACCAACACAATCAACTTGACTAAGAAATAACATGGAACCCAAAAGAACAAATAATCAATGAACCTATCTGCGAAGTTGTAAACAGCAAACACTACCCAATAAGTAAGCCACATAGTATCATCATCTTCTGCTGGAGATTCAATAGCTTTAAAGGACATATAAGCTGGATACAAAATGCCGACAACATGGACAATCAAACTTGCGCCAAGCCCAAAAAAGACCAAAAAAAACAGGAAACTCATTATCCCTATAGCAATTAAGCCTGCTTCAACTCCTACTTTTTGAGAGACAAGCTTTACCATAGGTATTTTTTCAAGTTCTTGTGAGAGCTCTGAAATTTTCTGCTTTAGCTGATCCATTATTTAATAAACCATTACATAGAGACTTTTAGGTGTAGCTTATAAGGTTTTATAGGGAAAAAAAAAGAACTTTTATTGACTTGAAGAGATAAAATTGTAATAATTAACTTATTACCAATTGAATAATTTGAAAAAGTTAGCGACACAAGGTAAAAATTGTGATTAGGCTACAAATTTATAAAAAGGTATAGGGAATATGTGAAATAATTAAAATTTTAGGATAGTTTTTACTGTACATGATAAATTTGAATGAATCACCTTCAGGAAACTCTTTTTGATGCTTTAAACTAAGGCTTTTTAAATAATTTTAAGTCCTCAGGGTATTAATGCGCTTAATGTCTGCAACTTTTTAGGTTTTTCATGATGGACTTCTTGATGATTATCTTTTTGTCTATTATCAGTAAATCCTTTTATTTGATTTTTTTTAGTGTTTGCTCTTACTTTTCATGCTCGAACTCTTTTCCCTTCAGCTTCTATTTTTCCTTTCCCCTCTAATTTTCTTTCTTTTTCTTTTACTTTTCCCTTTACTTTTCCTTTGTTTTTTCTTTTGTTTTTCTCTTTCTATTCCTTTTCTCTCACCCTTTCCAATTCTAATTCGCTTTCAGAACTCTTAGGATCCTTTTGCACTTGAATGCTCTGTTGGCGAATCTGATATCAGGATTTCAGGCTTCATCCAGTTATCAACTACCTGGATTTTATCCTTCAAGTCTGAGTCCTAATTTTAATTTAATTCTACGAATCTGCACCTGATTTCCGATTATCTCTTACTTGTGTAGCATTTAACTGATTTGTAATCATCTTCATCTTTCAAACATGCATCAGCTTCATGCATAAATTTTGATTTTCTCAACATAAATTATAACACTTGATAAGAATTCCCTAATCAAAGCCTCATTAGCTAGTTTTGGGATACTTTAATTAGAAAAGCAAAGTTCATTTTTATTATGATCTGTTACTTAAAGGATTCTAAAATCTTAAGGGTTTTGAAATGAGTTATTGTGATAAGAGACACTTTTAGATTAGATGAAATCAAACATGAAGTTTTGATTGAAGGAAGGGGAAAAAATTAGTTTAATTTTTGGATACTAAAGCAGATTTTAAGTGATATAGAGTTAAGGGAGAAATATAATAAAAGATAAGTACTTCTTTATAAATTTCTAGAATGTTTTATTGTAGATTTTGAAGAGTTTGTTATCAGTAAGATTTTTAATTCATGAAATTTGATATAAAGTGCAATGGCTTTAGATTTACTTTAAATAACGAAGCTAATGGAATATATTGCATCACAATTAAAATTTATTGCAAAATAGCAAATTTATCATATAACTATAATTTATTTTTCAGATAAGATTTTATGATAAATTATAGTCAAGCTTTTTGAAATGAAATTCAGGCTTTAAATACAAATAGATATAAATGATGCAAGAGCATTAATAGATTTGCCAATTTATTTCTATTTAACTTTTTTTGTCTTAATCATTAGCCATAAAAATTTATTCACATTACATAAAAATGCACAAAATAATTCAATTAATCTGCCTCTAATTAGCAAATCATAGCCAAACCACCATATAAAATCATTATAAACCATTATATTCTCAAAAATCTAATTATTCTTTAAGTCAAATTTCCTAACCTAAATATCTAAGATTAAGTATAAAGAGACTTATCTATAACTTGTGGAACTGGCTGTATTTCTGTATCAAGTTCTCTTTCAATCATAAACATATTTTCTTTATCATCATCAGTAATAAAGTTTATTGCCAGTCCAAGGTGTCCAAACCTTCCTGACCTTCCAATGCGATGCAAATATGTCTCCGAGTTTTTCGGGAAGTCAAAGTTAATAACAACATTCACAGTCTGTATATCAATACCACGCGTGGTCAAGTCAGAACTTACCAAACAACGACATCCACCATTTCTAAAGTCGTGAAAAACACGGTTCCTATCTAACTGTTGCATTTTTGAGTGGATGAAAAAACATGAATAACCTATTTCAGTGATTTTCTTAGCCAGAAGTTCAACTCTCAATGTAGAATTACAGAATATTATAGCTTGATTTATCTGAAGTTTGGAAAAAAGGGTGTTCAAACAATGAACTTTTTTTTTTTCTTGGACAAATGCATAGTATTGGGTCAAACCTTTAAGTGTAAGTTCGTCCATTAAGTTGATCATATGGGCATTAGGTAAATATTTACCAGAGAAGTCTTTAACATGTATAGGAAAAGTCGCAGAATACATGAGGATTTGTCGATCATTAGGAAAGTACTCGATGAGTTGTTCGAGGATCGGCTGGAAATCTTGCGACAGGAGCTTATCAGCTTCGTCCATGACTAGCACATGAGCTTTTGACAAGTCTGCAACTTCTTTAGAGGCAAGGTCGAGAATCCTGCCTGGTGTGCCTACTAAAATATGCACGGGCTTGTAAAAACGATATATATCTTCACGTAAAGGAGTCCCACCAGTACTTACCATACATTCAATATTCAAATATTTGCCGAGTTCTTTAATAACACTACTAGTCTGTAAAGCAAGTTCTCTGGTTGGCACAAGCACTACAGACTGGATATTAGATATCGTAGTGTCACACTTTTCTAGAATAGGGATGACAAAAGCTGCTGTTTTCCCTGTGCCGTTTTTAGCTCTTGCGATTACACTCTGGCCTGCTAGGATTACTGGAATCGACTCTTCTTGTACTGGAGAGGGCTTGTCAAAACCTTTGTCAAAAATCCCCATGAGAAGATCACGCTTCAAGAAATAGTCTTCCCATTCATTGCCTTTTGTGTTTGTTACGTCCTCAGTTCGAAATCGTGTGTCTACAGGTCGGGACTCTGCTGCGGACTTGGGTGCTTGGTTTTTTGGAACGTATCTCTTTTTTTCGCTGCTCATTATTTGTATTTATAACCAATCGTATAGAGATACTTAGTTTTTTAAACTTAGATGGAAGATTGGGAAAATATTTGGTAGAGTGAGAAAAGGTGGGATAAAGAATTTTAAGATTTTTTAAGGATTTTGGGAATAAAACTTGGTCGGATGATGAGAGTTTCAGGTTTGTGGATGTTGAGATTAAAAATACTATTTTGAAAGATTTTAATCCACTATAAATAGAAGTTTAATTTGCTTTTAAAAAATTATTTTGAAATTATTTTTGATTGTTTGGTTAACACATTTAGCTTAATTATCTTGTAAGTCATATAACCAGCGACAACGAGTGGTCTAATATACCGAATCTGCCTAAAGAAAGAGATCGTAGGACAAACAAACCTCGATCGGACAAGGTTTAAACCATGCCACCTTAACTATCACCCACTTTAAAATACTAAAATATAAGTAAAACTTATAAAGATTACTATATATTAGCCTAAGTCAACTAAAGCCCATTTGTTATCATGTATCGAATATTTCACAAGAGTTTTCTCTTTGTTTATTGTATATAAGAAGTCA
>MPUH01000807.1:0-33935 GCA_001970955.1 Stentor coeruleus | reverse complement strand
TGATGAATTATATTAAAGAAGTTTTTCAGTTTATAATTTAGAAAATTCTTACAGTAATTAAATATATTCATATCAAAATCTGAGCTTATTAAAAAACCGTATGCAAGAATTTTTTTCAACTTCCTATTTAGAGAATTCTTACAGCAACTAAGATACAAATTAAATCAAAAATCTGAAATTTAATTAAAAGACTTAAATAAAGCCTTTAACCCTTTGGCAGAATATTTTTATATCAGCAAAACATGTGCATTTAAGAATAACAGAAGCGGATGATGATAGTTTTGTAAATAATTTGAATTGAAAATAGGAAAATTAAAGATTAAGGAATAAAATATTGAATAAATATATAAAAAATTCTTATACTTAGGAATAAGAAATTGTATTAGATATTTAATTTTTTAGAAAAGAATTGAAAGAATGATTAGTATTACATATTAAAGTGAGTTTTAGTTTATTTAACTATATAAAATGATATAAAGGCTACTTAGAAATAATTAATGTATAAAACTATCGTTTAAATGAAAATTATAATTTCTTTTTTTTAGATGATAAGTATATGATTGATTGTATTATGCAATTGTACAATAAATTTTAGTTTAAAAATTAGTAAGAAGTTTAGTTAGGATGCTAGCAAATGTTTAAAAAATTATATAATTAGTTAAAATTAGAAAATATTTTTAATTCAATTAATAGACTTTTAAAAATAATTGGCTAAGTGATTTTATGTGTTTTAAAGTAAAAAAAGAGTATACTTGAAAACTTTTATTAATGCATGAATTTTACTTTTTTAAGTATAAGGCATATTTTTGAATTTTATTTATTATGACTTAAACATTATCTTACTTTTTGACATATGCAAGTATGAAGTCATATAAATCACGAATAAAATGGATTTTTTGAATTTTAAAAAGTCTTTAAGAATTTATATATTAATACTATTTTTGTTCTGATTCAACCTCTGCATTATCTGGACTTGTTTGTAATGAATAAGCCTCATAATCTGCCAGAATAATTTCACGCTCCACCTCAAAGCACATTTTGAAAAATGTTCTTATTAAGAGTGCAATAGAAAACACTAATGTTGGGGAAAATATTAGGATTGAAATTCCAAAAAATGTGGAAAATCTTCCTCTATCCAAAAACAATATCAAAAATATAAGGCCACTTATCGTAGAAATGAACATTATGATTCCTATAATCAATAGTTTGATATTTCTATATGATATCTCTGGAGCATCTTTTTCTTTCTTGCATTTTATATGCCTCAATACTCTAGTTTGAAATTTTTCTTTGCAAACTTCACATTTAGATTCTTCTATGTTTGTAAACTTAACATTTATCCAGATTTTCAGACATTCTTTGACAAAGCAAGCTGATATAACAATCCAGATTTTCAGACATTCTTTGACAAAGCAAGCTGATATTCTAATTAATATAAAATTAGGGATAAATTAGCAATAAGACTAAAGAGCCATATAATAAAGAGTATGGATACTAGAATCGATTTTTTATAATAATCTTAATGGCACTATACAAACAAGCTTGAGGCAGTCCCCGTTTATCAGATTGAATTTTCTAGTAGGAATTAGCCTTTAATCAACTCCTTCAGCCGCAATAACAGTTTTTTTTGGCAAGATTGGGTCTACCAGGATTTCTTTGAAGTCCTTGAAACTTTCGGTCGCTGCTGATCTCGAAGGATTCACGAAGCACAACTCCAGTCACTTATTATTATAAAAAATAGCAATATAAAAAGATAATAAATCAAGTATTTTAATTATAAAATTTTAAATAAAAGGACAAATTTCGAATGCCCTAAACATGCACATGGGCTTACCATATGATTTCCATCTTCCTCTAAACAAATTCTACAAATTCTTCCGAATTTGTCAGAGGTCTCTGAATTTTTAAGTGCTTCTCCTTCTTTGCATGATTGGTTTTGCTTTAGCATTAATTTAACTATTAGAAGAAAATATTTAGAATTAGAGTTTATACATATTATAACTTAAACATGTCTAACTAATTGTAAATGGGTTATTATGCTTAATAGAAACAAAATTTTTAACCGAAACCACTCATAGCATAGAATTTATGGAAAAATTTTGGGATTTTATCCTTTGTGCTTCATTTATTTAATTTTTTTATCCCCCAGCAAAAACACAAAATTTTTTATCCTTTAAAGCATAGTTGATATGAATTAGAAATTACGAAAACTAAGCTATTTGATAGATAGGATTTCAATTCTAATTTTCTATTTGATGCAATTAGTAGTTTGAAAAATCTTTTTATCATTTATCTTCCTAGCTGATGCAAATGATTGAAATTAAACATAAAAGTCAAATTTTGAAGTTTTAAGCGTGACGATCAGGAAATAATTTCTGAATTCCTGATAATTTGTATAGTTAGTTAATAACATTATTTAATCTAATTAAATTAAAACTACTAATAAAAACTTATATATATATATCCTATTTATATATATACCCTATTTATATATATATCCTATAAGCTAATAATTAGGCAATTGATATCAAATTTTTTAATTATTCTGGTAAGATCTCTTATATATGTTTATACATAATAAAATAGTATATTTTAAGTTAATTTTCCAAAAATATTACTACTCGATAATTATTTAAAATACTCAGAGCAAGCTTAAATTCAAGCATAAACTTTATTATTATATAAGTAGAAGACTTATGAGCCATTCCTTCTCCCACCACTCGCTCAACGTTGAGTAATTAGATTAGACTCCTTTTTCAGGTGCTCCGCAGCCTTATCAGCACTTTCATGATTCTTAGGCACTTCTCTCGCTCCTACCTTTCAAGAATCAGCCGAGGTTTGGATACACCGTGATGGTAGGGCTTGTAAAAATAGTCTGTACAGTAGACTATCAAGCACTTACCTATAGTTGTATCACTTAGGCTTCAGTTCTCCCCGAAACCTTCTTTTTTGGGTCGGCCTTATCTGAAACACCATCTGCTAAATGACTAAAGACATATTCTTATCTTATTATGCATGTAATATCATAAATGTATTTAATTGGTTTATAAAACTGTATTTTTAAATATTTTATCAAGTGTTAAAACTAATTAAAGCATTCAATAAATAAATCTAAGTTTTAAAAATATTGGGATTTGAGTGATAAATCTTATAAAGCTAATTAAAAGCTTCTTAGCTAGATTGGTAAGCAAAAATTTAGCTATTTGTATATGCAATATACTACTTATTTATTTTGATTTATACTTGATCTGACATCATATATTATAACTTAATTATTTGAACTACAGAATGGCATCATTCCAATAAATTTTATAACATTTTTGATTAGTTAAAGCCTTATTATGGGTTTGCAAGCTTTTCTCATATTTTTTATTTCAGCTTCGTATTAAGGAAATATGAGTGCTTGAGGCTATTTATCATATTTTTGACTAAATCAAGAAAATGTGGTTTATAATAAANTTATCCATTGATTTAGCAAAACCTTTGAGTTCTTTTTTGTGAATTATGGATGACTAGAAATAATATTTTAAAGAATTTTAAAATTCACTGCAAATTTTCACTTTTTTAGATGATCTAGTTAGCACAATCTATCTTATTTTTGCCTAATATCTACTCACTAATATTTAATCAATGTATCAGTTCATTTTCTTTAAAGTTAAGAACCTTCATTCCTACTTCTGTTGATATTTTAAGATAAATTTAATTTATTCATGCTTTTTAGCAAGATAGTAATTATGAATAGAATAACTGCTTAATCAAACAGCCTATTTTAGCCTCTTAAATGACCAACTGATTGTAAAGTATCTTTTTTTATTGAATTTAAATTAGTAATGTATTACAACTTCCTGAATTTAATAAAATATTGAATTCCCTTAAAAATTTATGAGTTTGAATGTTAAGATTAGAAAAATGATATTCAAGTTAAAAAATGTTTAGCTTGAATCTAATTGAATACAAATCACATGTTCCTAGTTATAAGCAACTTAAATAATTTCCCTGTAATTTAAAATTGAAATTTTAGATAAGTTTTAATATAATCTTAATCTAATGATAACAAAATCCATATCTAAAAAATATTCTAAAAAACTTAGTCACTCTTCTCAACTAAATTTAATCTTAAAACTTACTATAAAAAACCTTCTCAAATTAAAAAAAAATCATAAATCAAAGTCAGCATAACTTTTAAAAATTCAATTACAATTATTTTCTTAATTTTCATTATATGAAACACTACGTACACTATGCGAATCCATTCCTAATCTTGGGTCAAATAAACTATGATCAAACCCTTCTTGTGTTATATACGTACACTCAAGGGCGATTTTCCTAAATGGGTTGCAACAAATTTTTTTACAATTGATTTTTTTCTTCACACAAATATGAAGCATCGTTCTCCCTACCTGTATCGAAATACTTTTATCTTTAGAAAGACTAATAACTTTTTTCATTTTAATAAGCGTGCCAAATTTACTTTTATTATCAGAAATCATAAACTTGCCCCCTGAAAAATTGATTGATGCATGTTTCCTGCTTACAGAAATATCAGAAATCTAAAATCTGCATCCTGAGATCTACCAACCGATATGCTTTTACCTTCATCCATAGTGACAACATATATTCCATTAGAGTTTATGCTTTCTGGAGTATATTCTTCAAATAAAACATAAGGTTTTGTTGGGTATTAAATAGAAGCAAGGTCCATCTTTATACCTTGATAATAAACTGAAGCTGGTAACGAAGTTTTACATAATTCACAAACAAGGTCGTTCCAATAATAACTAACTGCAAAACCTGTAGTTTTTGTCTGGATTCGGCTTCTTAACTAACTTTTTATGCATTCAACATGTATGTATTTTATTGACCCTATGCATTCACAAGGGGATATTAAAGGGTTGTTTTCAGTGATTTCATTTGAAAAGCATATCCTACAACTGGCTTCTTGGTTAAGTTCTTCATTAACTTCAACTTGAGAAGCAAGTGAGTCAAAGCATTTAGGCATGTTTTCCCTTTCTTCCGTTGTGCTTGTTAGGACAATTTTCCTATTTTCATTCGGATTCGGCCTATTTTCACGGAGTCTCCTTCAGAAATTTCA
The DNA here is from genome assembly GCA_001970955.1 of Stentor coeruleus. NCBI lineage: Eukaryota > Ciliophora > Heterotrichea > Heterotrichida > Stentoridae > Stentor > Stentor coeruleus. The sequence goes on along the minus strand of MPUH01000807.1, from coordinate 28,843 downwards.
ACTCCTTTAGGGAAACAGTATCGGATTGCTAGCCACAGTCGTTTGGTTGATGAATTGCCGATTTGGTAAGTTATGAAATCTCCTTGGCTAAGTTTAAAACCTATAAGTGGATCGTAGTTTGGAAGCATAAACTTACTTGAACGAGGAGTATAAAGTATAGGGGTTTTTTATGAAAAAATAATGAAATTTTAGTTAATAATATTAGGAAAGTAGGGAATAATATATATTGTTTATTGAAAATAATGGAAAATATATATGAAGAGTTGGTTGAGAATTGTGAAAAGTTATAATAATTATGTTTTAATAAGATAATAATAATTTATGCAATAATTATGAGCTTTGTTGTAATTTTTTTTGGTTTTGAATGATATAAAGTTTGCAGATATTATTTTCTATATAGATAGTTGAGGAAGAAGTTATTTTGAATGTGCACTTGTTTGTACTGCTGCTGTCATTATCGTATAGGTTGTGAGATTCTTTTTGCCAAGTTGATGCTATAACTTGAACACTAATTGGATATTACTACTTTAGGTCTGACATGATTAGAATTTACATCTAAATGTTTCTGAATTAGAATTAATGTTAACGCATAATGTTTGGTTAGATAATGATAGAGAAGTTTAAGTTTTAAATATCAAAAATATCGAGGAAATTTAAAAGTAATTTTGAAAATTCCGAAGATTGTAGANCAAAAATATCGAGGAAATTTAAAAGTAATTTTGAAAATTCCGAAGATTGTAGAAAATCATCGAATTTTATATTCTTATTTAAGATGATTGAATATACTATATTCCCCTATACAAATAAAAATAGTTCATTTATATATTTATATAAACTTTAATCACATTAAGCTTTAAAAAATTAGCATCATGAAAATCAATTATTATAATCTTCTTTATTGCATGGAGGTAAAATTCTATTAGTATATATCCAAGTAAAATGCATGATATAAAAATATACCAATCATTTATTTTGGTTATTGAACATAAAAATCTTTAAAGGATAAACATTTTATTAAAGTATGAATAATAAAAAATATCATTTAAAAACTAACTACCATAATGCTTAATAAATACTTTTGATATAAGCGTTATGCATAAATTTTGATTCAAGCTGCTTATAGTATTAGCAAATTATCATAAATTATTAAATATATTAAATTTTATATTATACATTCAAATATTCCAATAGCGAAAACAACTTTTTTTTTCAGTAAGATAAAATATATTTTATAAGAAAAACTATGCTATTTTGGTTTTCAATACATATGAAATATTGTTATTGCAAAGTTATGTAGTAAGCATATTATCAAATTTTAATTATTTAAGAGGTACTTAAGTTTTTGTTGCTAGGAAACTTTTAGAATTTAGCCAAGTAAAATGTTTTTAAGGTAAGTTTACTATTCCTTATATAAAATAATAATGATTGAAATACCTCTGAGAGTTGCTTTGAAATATGATAATTAAGACTCTAAGTTTTAAAATCAAACAGAAGCAATCAATAAACATTTTATATTATGAAAATCTCATATATATAGTAATAGTAAAGTTATACATATAATTAGATTTTGCTGAGTATTTATTCAATTCAAAGATAATATAAAATAAATCATCCTCAATTTTTTATCAATCAATTACTTATATTAATTTGTAAATTCTATATCACAATTTTTTCCTTAAATATCTAAATACTTTTATTATCTNAAATATCTAAATACTTTTATTATCTGACCATTTAGTTATAGCATTCAAATTTTTCTTGCACACCCTTAATATAATATATCAATGAATAGTCTATATAATACATGAAGCAAATAACTTTTCACTCGGCTTTACTAATCTATATCTCAAAACTATTAATTCTCCCTTTTATATAAACCTAACCTAAAAATACTTATAAATTCATCAAAAACTCAAAATAAAAACCACAAATCAATAACAACAGCCCAAAATCTTTAAAAAAGTTCTTCAATAAAAAAATCATATATTATTCTAGCATCAAATATTTATATATTATATCTTAAATCATTAGAAAAAATGCTCTGCACCTTTAGAAGAGCTTTTACAAAATTCTGCCAAGGATGTGGGGTAATGTTCCAGCATACTAATGCTAATCAAGAAGGGTTTATACCAGAAAATAAGTACAAAAATACATTAACACAAAATTTAAAAGCTAAAAATATATTAGAAGAAATCAAGTATAATGAAGACTTTAATCTTAAGGACTTCAAAGCAAAAAAAAAGAAACAGAGACAAGACAATGTGGAATTCGAGGAAATCAATGAAATTGATGATATCGAAGAAAGAATCAAAGTCGCGGTTCCATTGCGTCATTACCAACAAAGGCCTAAAATCAAACCTATTATCTGTATGCGTTGTTTTAAAATATCCAAAAACGGTACACTTCCAGAAGTTACTTGTGAAATCAACTCTAAAACCCCACTTAATTCTTTAAAATCGATTTTTGACCCAATCAAGCACTATTCGATAATTATAAAAGTGGTCGATATTATAGATTTCAACGGATCGTTTATAAAAGAAGTTTATGATTTAGCATTTGAGAAAAAATGCCACTTGATTTTAGTTCTGAATAAATTTGATACTTTGCCTGTAGGCGCTAGGGAAACAAGAATTTTCCAATGGGCTGTAGAAACAACAAGAGGTTTGATTAGTGAACAAAACATATGCGCCTTATCTTCAAAGACTGGTTTTGGTTTTGATAAAGTGATTAAGCTTATAAGTCAGCTAAAAACCAAAATTGATAGAAAAATATACGTCGTTGGGGCAACAAACTCAGGGAAATCAAGCTTTATTAATAAACTTTCAGAGCAATGCTGGAATTTACCTAAAGAAAAATATAAAAAACAATTTTTTGAACTAACAACCTCATCTGTTCCTGGAACAACACTTTCTCCAATTGAAGTTCCATTAAAAAGCTTGGGTGTTAAGATTATTGACACCCCCGGCATTCCAACTTTTTCACAAGCAACATTCAAAATCCTAGCTGAAGATGCAAAAAGTATCATCCCAAATAAAAAAATCAAACCTATTGTTCTTACAGCAACTGATGAGTTTAGTTTTTGGATTGGTGCTATGGTTAGAATCGAGCTTATAGAAGGGGAGTTTAAATATTTGACTTTTTTTGTATCACAAAACACTTCAGTCCATAAAACTAAAAGAGAACTTAGTATGGATGTTTATGATAGACAAGCAGGAAAACTTTTATGGCCTAAATATAATGGGGAATTTGAATGGATTAAACATGAAGCTGAGATAAATTGTGTAGCAAGCAATAGAGCAGCTAGAGATATTGTGATTCATGGACTTGGGTGGATTTCAGTTACTGGCTTGGGAAGGGCTAAATTTGATATTTATATGGCTAAAGGTATTGGGTTTACATTGAGAGATTCATTGATGCCTTATGAAGCTTCACCAGATAAAATGGCTTATAATAAAGGAAGAACATTTAATATTGATCCTAATTATCAGTAAAGTTTTTATGAAAATGCTTTGGTTGTTATCATGGTTATTATATTTAATTATAGGTGAAAATTTTAGAAAATTATATTATTTATGTGATTTATGTAGAATTTTGGGTTTATGCAGAGAAGTTTTAAAATTTTTTAGGGCGTAAGATGGAATTTTAGTTTGTATGCATTTATAAATTAATGTTTTAGGAGAGGTTTATTATAAAAATGATTTTTTTGAGTTAAGTGAAATCTATATTTTAATAAATAGTTTAGTCAGTTTATTTCAAGATAAAAAGTTATGATATAGTAATTTAAATATAAGAAAAAATCATTATAAAATGCTAGAAAACATTAAATATATTCACTGTTAACCTATAAATATTTTAAAAAGAAAAATCAAACATTATATATATTCACTGTTAACCTATAAATATTTTAAAAAGAAAAATCATGCTTATTAATTTTTACAAAATTTGATATTAAAAGATAAAAATATATATGGCAGAACATTTGAATGAAAGTAATGGAAGAAGTATTTAAGATTTAATTAAAGGCCAGCAGGCCTCAATATCAGCCTTCTTAAAGTTTTATTATAGCCATTGATAATTCAATATGGATAAATATAAATTATCCAGTAGGTGACTGCTTTTTTGATGATGGAGGGGAAAAACATATTGCATAAGATATTTGAAGAAAAAGATGGAACTTAAGCAAATCGCACAAAAAGCAAAATAGGGTTCAATATTAGATTAGTAGTCCCATCTAATCAATCAATAAGAATTGAATTTATGAAAATATACAATATTCAAAAAAACTCAAAACTGAGATAGATAGCTGAGCTAGAACAAGCAACAAACTAGCACAATAGCAAATACGAGCACATAACAGTTAGCTTTCATATGCTTAATCTCAATGGAAAAAAAATATTAATGTTANGATAGCTGAGCTAGAACAAGCAACAAACTAGCACAATAGCAAATACGAGCACATAACAGTTAGCCTTCATATGCTTAATCTCAATGGGAAAAAAATATTAATGTTTATCATCAAATCTGAATTAAAAACAGCAGTAAAATCCCTTTGGAGCAGCATATTAAAGTATTAAAACTACTAGCTAAATTACAGCTATTAAATACATGGAGAAATAAGCCTACCTATTGATCATAAAACAACCCAGATGAGTATGTGCTGCGGAATCTATGAAATAACACTAAAAAATAACACAAACTGATATAAAAATCAAATACCTCATATGCACACAGAAAAATCAGCCTACAAACAAAGCCTCCTAATTAGAACTTATATAAAAAATGGATGATTTCTGCAGTAAGTCTAGCAAGATGCTCAAAGAAGAGAAATACAATGACTTCATTGGTCATGTTAAGTCAAAAACCAAGAACTTAACATCAGATGAAATCGACTATTTTTACAATGTCTCAGTAAGCAAAAACATAATGCCCCTAACCTTAATCATCCTAAACCTCCGCTGGAAACATATCAAAAAAGTTCCTGATACCCAATTAGATAGGTGGCTAAGTTTAACACAAGACTTCTTAATCGGTGTTAGTAATGAAATTAACTCTGCATTTATCAAATACTTATTTAGACTGAGCTTAAAATTCGGTGAAATCTCTTTTGAAATTGGACATTCTATGCCAGACTACTCAAAAAAAGCCCAGTTCACTCTTTTACAAGTACTTGAAAGATCTCAAAAAATTAGCGAAATCACGCCAATTCATTATTTGGTGGCAAAGCTTGGCTTATTTAATAAAAAATTATACGAGCTTGAAAGAATTATGAATAGCAGCTTCCTTCAAGTATGTTCAAATTCTAAAGTTACAGGAGTTCAATGTGTGCTTTTTTTCTATTATATTGGCTCGGTAGCATTGATTCTAAAGAATTACTCGCGGGTTAACTACTTTTATGAGCTGGCGATCTGTATGCCATCGAAATCTATCCATATCGCTAGTATTGAGAGCTATAAAAAACAAGTTCTTATCCATCTTATTACAGATGGTTCTCAGTATCATGTTCCAAGACTTGCTCCAAGTCGTTTTAGTAGTATAGTCCGTCATCATTCCTGTGAACATTACAGCAAGCTTTCATCGCTTTTCACTGAATACATAAGAGGTAAAGGGGATAAAGAGTCCGTGCTTTCCTTTATTATAAAAGCTAAAAACTTCTGGGCAATGGATAAAAACGAAGGACTAATTAAAAAGGTCAAAACTGCTCTAATTAAGCACAAAGTTAAAAAGCTCACAAAAGTTTATGCTAGTTTAACCTTTAAACAGCTTAAAAAAGAAACTGAAGAAGAAAAAGCTGATGAGATAGTGACGAAAATGATTGAGAACAGAGAAATCACTGGAAAAATCGATAGGAAGAACGAAACTGTGATTTTTTACGATGTAGAAAACCAAGTGACTGTTGATGAAATCCAAGATGTCTGTGAAGATCTAATGAAATACACTGAACAAGTAGAATCAAGGCTAAAAGAAGTTAATTTAGATACAAGATATCTAAAGCAACTGCTTTTTACTGAAGGTCTAAAAAAAGATAGATAACTTTTATATGTCTTTTAGGTATTTCAATAATATATTATCAAAATCTTAACTTTTCATACCAAATTTTAAACTTTATAGATAGCATTTCCCAAGGAAAACTAAACCTTTCTAAAACCTCTCCTATAAATTTTCAACCAATTCTGAGTTTATATTAGGAAAAGGCGAAGCATAAAAGCTTTTATAATACTAACTGTCGGTACTTCTATAAAATTAGCAATCATTTCTGAATTATTTTCAGTATGAAGCTTGATTAAGTTACAAAAAACTGAACCCATAATTTATCACAACATAAAAGTTTATCTTGATTAATAGATTAATTTTTCAATGTTTTTTTAAATATCATATTTCTTTTTTAAAGGAGTAGTGCTGCAACAGCCTCGGCTTTTTTTAATTTTATCAGCAATATATTTGTTTCTATTTATTAGGTCAAGATCTTGAGATAACTCGGCTAGATTTATGATAATTTTTCTTTTTCTTTGAGTTTCTGTTTGCTTTTTTTGTGATTTTGGTGAAAAGTTAGCTAATATATGAAGAAATTCTCTACTATTATTGAGTGCACTTGCGTTTATACGAAGGTTTGAACTGTTAAGGGCTTTTTTAAAATGATTTTTAACGTGAAGCTTGAGCCAGGATTGAGGGATACTAGTTTTCCAGTTGTAGATCTTCGGGGTAAGTTTGGGGTTCCAAGGCTTTTCATGCTTTGTGAAGAAGTATCTGATGTTTTCTAGGTCTGAAGTACTTTCTTTACTTAAGGTCAGCATGGTCAGTAGTATATTTTATTGTATAAATGTATGATTTTATGAAGATAAAGTTTAGAATTGGTTTTGATAATTTTAAATGGATTATAGGATATTTGAATTATGTTTATTCAGTTTTTGATTTCTCACGCTATTTTAATATATAAAATTTTCAGAACTAACTTATCAAAGTCTTCTATTAATCATAAATTCTAGCAATCTTTTATATTATTTAGAGAAATTCACAACTTGCAAAACAATGAAAATTTGCCAAGTAGTTAATGATTTGTTTTGCGGATGATTATGCATTTGGTGAGTTTTATTACAAAATAATGTTTAAGATGCTTATGGAATTAAGGTAATAATGCGTTTTAAAAAGAATAAGTAGTAGAATTAAAATCATTAATTTATATTTTCCTTCTTGATGAGACTGTTGATAATTTTAAGAATCATTTAGAAATGTATTTTTGTAGTTGTGCTTATTTAGTGACCCTTTTATTTTTTAATATATAAAAAGATACTCTACTTGAAAAAAGCATTTTATTAATATTTTTACCTAGATACTTGCTTAATTTTTATAAGACATAGAAAAAATCTATTTTTTCCATCAATTTTCCTTAGTCTTAATAAATCATCATATTTTCATACTCAGCATTATATGACCCATCCTTTTACTATAAAAACCCTCTAATACCCTAATATTTCAATATAATTCTGCCAATAAGCTCCTCTAATCTCAAGTAACTATTGTCAGACATAAATTCCATTAATTACTAAATTATCTATCACTCAACTTAATACTAAAACTCCACTCCCTAAAGCTTATTCTTTAAAGTATCTCATATAATTTATTTATCGTCTTCAGAAAATCTAATTCAAGCCCTTCATTAAGCTTGTTCATCTCTATTACTAAATCTTTTGACTATCATCTTCACATATAAATTTTAACCTTAACCTAACTTATCTAGTTTTACTCTTCACATTTTTTGTTTGCCTTGCAGCAGTACTTTTTCCCAAGGACAACCAGAACGGCTAGAGCAACAACACCTGTTACAGCGAACACAATCTTCTTGGTCTTGGTTTCCATTTAATATTTATATCCATTTATTATGGCTTACTTATGAAGAGATTTTCTAGGTTTTTCTCTAGGTATTCATCAATTTATTTTCATAAAAGCTTAACTTTTGACAGTGAAATTCTTCTTGTATTTTCTATAAATATTTTATTTAGCATTTCTTCTAGATATCCTTTCATTATAAAATTATGACATTCTTCTATTCTGTATACAAGTTATCTGTTGTACTTCCATATTGCTTGTATCTAGGTCTTCATTAAAATATTTGAGGCGTTTGCTATGTTCTGTCTGGATTGTATTTGTTCTTGTGAAAAGACTTTAAGCCATACTGCCAAGTATTCTTAGTAGGAATACAAATGATAATTACATAGACAATAAAGAATAAAAGGGAGGTAAATCTAATAATCAATCACATTATTATAAAGCATCTAAGCTTTCTTTAAAAACATACCCTTTAGGAGCAGTTTTAATCTGTTCGAGTTTAGAGTAAGCATTTGGGTATTTAGTAATCTTGCCAAAGTTTTTAATAAACAAGTCATGAGCTATGCAAGCTTCTTCTTCGTCAGATTTAAATGGTAAATATTGCATCCATACTTGTATCAACTCTTCTGAATAATTCAAGGCAATTTTCCCTATGGCTCCAGCAGCGCATTCAGTGCATTCTATAAGCTCTTCAGTAAAGGCACAAGGATTTGAAAGGACGTATTTGCAAGCCTCAATGCACTGATTCTGATGTCTAGCAAATATCTGAGGATTGCCATAAACTGCCCCAAGACCAATACCATACACAGCGCACTGCCTAATATTATGATTTTCATGATAAGCCAGCTTAGTAAAAGCTGTAAGAAGCAAAGATGAGTCTTGGTTTACCAAAAGATCCCCAGTAAACTCAATATAATCGCAAAACAAGCACAAACTCGATAAAGTTTCATCATCACTAGCTTCTGAATCATATAACAATTCACCAAGCAAGGACTGAAAATGAACTCTAAAGAATCCTAAAAATTGGCTCTTAAATGATTTCATCAATATCCCAATCAAATCTACTGAATTTCTCAGTATCTTAGCATCAACTTCTTCAGATTCTTTTATATTCTCCAGTTCTTCACAATATAATTTCCCATCTCCAACTGCATTGACAAAAGCTTTACGTTTTTTCCCTCTTAAAATTACAGCTTTAATATTCTCAGATAAGACTTCAGCCAAAGTTTGTGCCCCAGTAATCCCAATAAAACTAATATTCCCAGCATTTTTACTGATTTTTTTCATAGAAGTGACTAAAGAACAGACATCTTCGGGATAAGTGTTGATTCTTTCAGCTAAATTTGCTATGAAATATGGGAATATTGATAAGATCATCGCATCTCTCTGTGTTGGTTCACAGATTGTAGGCAAAAAAGTGACGATTTTCAAAGCAAATTTGCGAATTTTTTTGTTTAAAGGGAAAAGCACAAGTTTGTTCATAGTTTCAAGGGTTTGCCCAACCCAATTTATATAGTGTTTGCCAAGTGAAGTTGATAAAATATAAAGAAGTCTACAAGCTCCAAGTTTTGTTTCATATGCTCCAGTTGGTATCTCAGTACTTTTATCTTTTAGTCCACAGATTTCTAAAGATATGCTGCTGAAAAATCCTCTTTTAGACTCCAAGTTTTTACTAAGAAGTTCAGTATGTGCGGCAGCATTAATTAGAAGCTCTTTAATTATAAGGTCTAATAAATCTAAGTGATTTGGCCCAACTGTTTCTAGGCATCCTACAATAACATCAAGTAAATTGTTATAGTTTTCATTGTCAGGAGTAATTAGTTGTTTTAATCTTAACATATCATTCAGTATATCTTCAACATTTGCTATATTCGCACATCTAGCAAAACATCCTAGACAAGTCAGAGCTTGACTTGTGAAATGACTGTTTTCAAGCATGCCATTCATAAAAAGAGCTCTTAGTCCTGGTAAAAACAAATTTAAATATTGAGAAAAGCTATCAACTTCTAAAGATATTGCTGATAATGACTTAAGAACTTCATTTAATACTATCATAGTTGTTGATGAACTAGTGAAAAAAATACTAAAACAAGTCATGATCTCAGGGAGAAATGCTGTGAATTTATTCATTTCATTGTCTTCATCAAGGCCTTTTGTATAGTTTATTATACAGTTCAAAGATTGAATAATAAGCTTGCTTGTATTGCCTTGTTTAATATTCCTAATAATAATTGGCAGAACGCTTTGTGCATATGATTTTTGGATTTCTGGAGCAAAAGCTGTACAGAACAAGCCAATTGTTGTCAAGCAAGCCCAACGGACTCTTGGATGCTCATGATTTGATAAATTTATCAAAATTGTCATATAATGCTCTAAACTGCTTTTCATAACTTTTACACAATCATTTGCTATTAGCCCAAGCGCCAATATCCCAGTATGTTTATGCAACCAATGTGCTGCATTAATATGTGCTTCAATAAGGACAATAAGATGTGGATAAGCAGCTTCAGAAAAAGCTTCAACAATAGCACAAAGGAGCTCTTTACCTAAAATATGAATACTCTCAGTAGCATCAGTCTCAGGTTCAGCATCCCAGGCAACTAAATCATTTGCGAATTCTATTTCTGATATAAGCATTAAAGATAAAGTTATCGTTTCTTGGATAAATTGAATATTATCTTTGATTATACCAAATGCTCTTTGTATTGTTGCATGAAAAACTTGTAATCCTGCTAGTCTAACATCATAAGGTACAGTGTTAGTTTTGCATATTCCTGCCATGATCTGAGCTATTTTATCAACTGATCCTAAAATAATCCTTGGAGAGTTGTCTATAAGTTCAGCTAAAGCTGTCAATGCTGAAGCAGTTTCTTCAATAGGAAGGCTTTGAAAAAGTTCTAAAATTATATTAAATGCTTTGCGATAATTGTCATTTTCATTAATCCTCGAAAGAACTAAACAAGTTGTCCTACAAGCTGCAGCTTTAACTTTAGCATTATCAGCTTTCAAACTATTCCACATAAGCTGGAGCACTGAATCAGCATTTTGGTCAATTATCATAACAATATGACTATGCTCAGTTGATATTTCAAATAGATATAAAGAGAATAGATGAAGGGTTTGTGAGGATGAAGAAAGCCAAAAAGTCATTTGACTAAGAATTTCATTAGAAAAGTTTAGCATGTGCGATAAAGGGATGAGGATGTCGCCTATTTTTTTTAATAAAGATAAAGGTCGATTTTCAGTAATTAAAGACATGAGATCAGATTTGATTTGATTATAAGAGTTTTCTGGAAGAGGAAGAGCTTTTTGGATGAAAAGTCTTCGGAATAGAACTGCTGATAAACAGGACAAATCTTCTGGAGAGTTGGCTATGCAGGAGATTAAAGTGAAGCAGACATTGTCGGAGGATTGTGCTAGCATTGTGTTGAAGGCTGTCTCGCCAAAGTCCCGGGTTTCGTGATTTTTACTTAATATACTGAGTAATATCTTTTGAAATTCTTCCATTTCCCGCTATTTATAAGCCATTTTTCTCATATGCCCCTTTGAGCAAGGTTTATTATAGTTTTTAGTTTATGGATGAAGATTGATAGATTTTTATTTAATTTAAAGAAGAGGCTAGCTTTAGATGCTGACAATTTGGGAAGAATTAGATGTTTATTGTTAGGATAGTAGGCAGAGGGCAAAATAGGTATTTAGTTTTCGTTGAAAATATTGGATAGTAATTTTTGTCTAATTTCAGTTGGATTTATAGTTTTTGAATAGTGTGCTTTAGCATTTATTATATAGATTAGAAATGGATTATATGCATCAAAAGCTTGAGAGATAAGGCAAGAAAAAGCATATTTTATATTGATTGAATAAGGAAATTATAATATGAAGACTTAAAATACTAAAAATTTGTAATTTTAAATAATTTTTTAGGAAGTACTTTATCAAGAGAAAAGCTGGATAGTAATTCACTAAAATTCAAAGTAAAGCACTTTAATTATAAATAAAGATTGATACAATTATATATTTTTTGAAATTAGTTGTATTTATAAAGGTCCCAGGTTTAGCACAGTATCATAAACAGTTTTTAAATATATATAAAAACTAAAATTTATAAATCATTCTTACCTTTATATCAAATTTTATATTAATCTTCTTTGAAATATTCAGCAACAAAATTTTATATAATGCATTAATGTTATAAAATATATTACCTAAATAGGCTATGAAAATTATAATACTCGCAAATAATAATATTTATACAAACATTGTTTTCTTCTTGATAAAATGACTTCTATTAAATTCGATAATCTTCTTCGCAGCCACAGCTCTACCACTTCCCTCCTTCGGACTTGTAAGCGATTCAAAAGAGTTTCCTTCTTCTATTTTCCTTGGCATATACCTTTTCGTAGAGCAAAAACTATTATCCCTGGACTTAGCCCTATATGTTTTAATAGCTTTTCTTAGTTCATCACATTTTTCTTTAAGTTCTTTAAACTTTATCATCTTTTCTCTAATCTTCTCTTCAATTTTCTTTACATCACCTTCATTTTCTTCTATTGTTTCTTTAACCCTCGTAATAATTGTGCTTTTATTATGTGGTGAAGATTGATAATCCTTTATTTCCTCAGTTGTATGCTGGATTTCCAACATAATCCTCTCATTTTCATCAACAAGATCAAGTTTTTGTTTAACAAGCCCTTCATAAACTCCCATTAAATGTGCGATTTCATCTTCCTCTTTGCCTGGGTTACATAAAGTTTTTTTCTTTGTATAAAGGCAAGCTTTAAGTTTTTCTATGCTAGTTATACGGGCTTCACATTGTTTTTCAAGTTCTTTAGCGCGTGCTTTAAGTTTATCTTCAATCTGAAGGTTTTGGGTTATGATTGAATACTTTTCTAAAAAGGCTTTTCTTGTGTCATCTAGTGTTAGAAGAGATGATTTTAAAGATAAATGCAAAGACTCCGCGCTTTGAAATTTTTTAATTAAATTGTATAGTTTCAAATCCTTATCACGAATAGCTTCTAAGGTTAATTTATTTCTGAAGTTCAGCATTTCTAGTTTTTCTTGTCGAAGAAGCGAGTTTTCGTTATGCAAAGACACAAGATGGGGGTCAAGATTTTTTTCAAGTGATTTTTGTTGGATTATAAGATCAGCACGAATTTGCCGTAATTTTTCACGTTGCGCACTGATTTCTTTTTCGATTTTTTTTATGGTCGCAAAGCTTTCTGTAAGTTTATCTTGAATCATTTTGTAAGTTTTTACGATATTATTTCATTTGTGTTAAGATTTGAAATAGCATTTATCAAAAACCTAAAAGTTAGTAATATCCTAATTCTTATTAGTGAAATAGTCATTGTCAAGTTTATGGAACCTAGCATAACCATCTTCAGATCCTGATATGATAATTTCTCCTCTTGGATGTACATCAACACTATGCACAGGACCGAAATGCCCTTTTAGCGCTCCAACTTCATCACCATACATCATGTTGAAAACAGTGATTTCAAAGCCACCTTGCTATATAAAAAGTACATCAGCTTTAGTGATTGTAACATCACGGGTTTCTTGTCCTCCACCAATAATAGCATGATATTTCTGGTCACTAATAACCAATGGAGAAATAACTGCTGAGTTCAAAGGTCTCTGAGCATTATATGTGCGCACAGTCTTCATCGTAACTGAGTCATAAACATTACAAAACGAATCTCTAGAAGCAGTAATCATAAGTGTAAAATCCATAGAAAACCTAATATCTGTAATTGCTTCAAAATGTGGGCTAATTGACTGAATCTTACTCTTTGTAGCAACGTCAAAAATATCCAAATGCCCTTTAGATGTACCAAGTACAATAGTCCTATTCAAATACCCCCAAGCACCTTTTGTATAAGCAACATCCGATCTCACAAGTGTAGTTTTTGTGCTGTCTGTATAAGCATTATCATAAGCTTTATCCTCAACTTTCACAGCAAACATCGAGCTTTGAATAATATCAACAATCGTATTCTTGCTGTAATTGTGGATAAGGAAAAAGCTTCTGCTTCCTGCAGCAAACTCAACTTGTTTCAATTGATAAGAAGGCAAAATATTCACTTTAACCCCATTCTCTACCTCAAAAACAAAAATCCCATTAATCGCTGAGCCTATAATAATGATCTTAGAGTCATCAGAAATACTCAAAGACTTGACAGCGCCTTCAGACTTATATGTGCCTAATCTTTCAACAGGTTCAGTCCAAAAAGCAGATACTGAGCCATCTAATGAGGCAGTAAAGAATAAATCGCCATCTCTATTGAATCTAACCACAGATACAGGTCTTGAATGGCAACTTATCACAATAGGTCTCATTTATTACCACCATATTTCTTCTAATACTTAACAAATGGATGAACTTGACAGGCAAATTGAACAGCTTAAACGTTGTGAGTATATCAAAGAGTCTGAAGTTAAAGAGCTCTGCCAACTAGCCAAAGACATTCTGATTGAAGAAAGCAATGTTACGAAAGTTACTTCACCGGTGACAATTTGTGGGGATATTCATGGACAGTTTTACGATTTGATGGAGTTGTTTAAAGTTGGAGGCGAACCACCAGAGACGAATTATATATTTTTAGGGGATTTTGTGGATAGAGGGTATTTTTCTGTGGAAACATGGTTATTGCTTTTGGCTTATAAAGTTAGATACCCGGATCAAGTAACTTTAATTAGAGGAAATCATGAGTCAAGGCAAATAACTCAGGTTTATGGATTTTATGATGAATGTATTAGGAAATATGGAGGTGCTAATGTGTGGAGGTATTGTACAGAAGTGTTTGATTATCTGGCTTTAGGCACGCTGATTGATGGGAAAATTTTCTGTGTGCATGGTGGGCTTTCGCCATCGTTAAGCTCATTAGATGAAATTAGAGCTATTGATAGGAAACAGGAAGTACCTCATGATGGGGCTATGTGTGATTTACTCTGGTCGGATCCTGAGGAAATATCTGGGTGGTCGCTATCGCCGAGAGGAGCTGGGTATGTGTTTGGGGGTAATATTGTTGATGAGTTTTGTCATAGTAATAATATAACTATGATATCAAGAGCTCATCAACTTGTCATGGAAGGTTACAAATGCATGTTCAACGACAAACTCGTCACTGTATGGAGTGCTCCAAATTACTGCTACCGCTGTGGCAATGTAGCAGCGATAATGAAACTAGATGAAAACCTCAACAAAGACTTCAAAGTTTTCAACGCCGCACCCCACGACGAAAGGCATATTCCAGCCAAAAAGCCTCCTCCCGAATATTTCCTTTAAACTCAAAATGTACTAACTACATTCATCTTCTCTAAAAAATTTCACAATTTATACATAAGAAAGATAAATGGCAAACATCACCGAAACATTTTTGAATGCTTGCGAAAGGGGAGACGTTCAAACTTTCAAACACCTGCTTAAAAGAGTAAACGTCAATGAGAAAAACGAAAATGGCTATTCAGGACTAGCTTTAGCAGTAAGAAATGGGTATTTGGATATAGTTTATGAATTGATTCAAGAAGAAGCAGATATAAACTCTATAAATGAGGTATAGAACTATATAGGCTGGTCAAAGTATTTTATTTCTTGCCTGCTGGCATAATAGAGAAGAAATCACCACAATACTCCTTGGGTCAGGAGCATTAGTAAATGTTCCAGATAATAGAGGCTGGACCCCATTGATGATTTCAGTTTATCATAATTATTACTCAATAGTACAGATTCTTCTAGACAATGGGGCTGATCCTAACCATAAAGACTGCGTAAGGGATAATTAGTTTGGTAAAAAGGCTGTGGAAAGGGCAAAAAGCGCAGAGGTCATTGCTTTATTACAGAAATACGAACAATATAATATCCCTGAAAAAAGACAAACCCCAAACACATTAGGGAAAATTATGAACTCTTCGATTTCTTCAATACAATCTGAAATTAAACCTGTAAAAAATAATAAACCTTATGAAACTAAAAAAACTGGGAAACTTCAAGAAGAAGTTGAAAACCACGTGAAAACGCAGACCAAGAAAATTGAAAAAGAACTGTCGAGTGAATGGAGTGAAATACTTGAGCATTGTCTGAATGAAGAGATTTCCCAAGCTGAAGAGATTCTTATTGAAGAGATCGAAGCTTTTGTATTAAAAAGCATTCAAGACAATTATGTGAAACTTAAAGAAAATTGTTTGAATACGGTTGATGAAGCATATAGAAACAAAGGTTTTAAAGTCACTCCAAGTGAAATTCAAATAAATTTCGTCCCACATTTAGCTTTATCACGTAGCGGACGAGGGAAGAGATCTGTGGATAAAATCCGTTTAGAGTCAGATGATATGTATTTTGACAGCTCATCAACTGATGCTAATGATTTGAGACTTGAAGTTGTTAAGTATATAGAAAAGTCAATAGAAAACCTGGCGAATAAATTTGAAAAAGTAAGTCAGGATATTATTTTAGCAGAAATTCCTCAGAGGATTATGAAGATGAAAAACTCAATTGCTACGGAAATACAGGATTTTATAATTGAAACTGGGCAGTTATTAAAGAAAAACCTTGAACAGCTGGCAGAAGAGAGGGGAAGAGAGCTTATGAGAGGGAATCAAGATAAAAACGAGAGTTTTAAAGATTCATTTAGTGGGGTACATATTAAAGAAGAACGTAGTGGCAAGCCGAAATATGAAGAAAATTATGAGTTTATAGAAAGTTTGGCTAATAACTACTCAAGTTTCAAAGCGAACAATACAGAAAATCATAATTTATCAGGGAGCTTTACAAGAGAAAATAAGTTCGTCCCAAAGAAGCCTGGGAAAAAAGATGAGAAAGCACCAATCCCAAGGACAGACGTTTCATCTATTTTGCAGCAGTTTTTAAAGAAGTAAATTTTAAAAACATAGGCTTAAATATATTAGATATGTAAAAAACAAAAACTCTACAAGAACTATCAGCGATGCTTGTATAGGATAACTTTATTCTATATAATTGACTTCCTGAAGTTATTTTATTGTTTAAAATATTTTACCAAATGCTCATCAATGATAAAATTCATAGCTTTAAAGCATAAACACTTTGATAACACAAATATTATCTAAATAATATTAATTTTCACCACCTTCGTCAGTATCAGCATTTAAAACATTGTGAATTTTTATTTTTCCTCTATTTCTTGATGAATAAAACTTAAAGACTGGCTCCCACAGTGCCCCAGGTCTGAGCAAACTAATTATCTCACTTTCATTCTGATTAATGAAAATATGAACACACCCTTTTTTCCCTCTCCTTCCAACTCTTCCTATTCTATTAACCAGCAAACTTGGAATCTTTGGTAAGTTATAAATAATAACATTATCAGCATTATATTCAATCCCTCTTGCTGCAATATCAATTGAAACTAAAACTCTATTATTCTTAAAAAACTCCATCTGCTCACCAATCCTCTCTTCTAAATTCATATCCCCCAATATCACTGATGCTAAAATACCTTTTTTCATCAAAGAATTTTTAATATCCATACATCTACTAACATAAGCGCCAAATATCACAAACCTCTCATCATTTTTTTCCTCTACAATTTGAGTCAATTCAGAAATACCAAAATTATTATTTTCATTCGAATAATGAAACTTAAAAACAAGATCTTCAGAGATTTTATTATGGTTATCTGATACTACAAATTTCAAATTATTAAAGTTTTTCTCTAATATTGAAGCAGGACTTGGAGAATACACTGAATAAGGATAAAGAGATCCTGAAAGAATAAAATGTTTTTTGTTACAGTTATCAATATGTGAAAATACCTTTGACAAAGGACTGGCAAAACTTTTTTCTCTAATTATTTTTTACTCAAGAATAAGATCCATTTCATCAATGACTATTGTTTTTGGGTTTATCATAGGTTCATTGATTGCTATACGATATTCTAAAATTTGATTTAATATTGAGGGTGTTGATATGAGGATATCTACTATTCCCCAGTCTACGCTAAGTGCAAGATTATGAAAGCCTTGCTGTTTGATACTTTCTTCATTTATGCTTTCTTCACTGATAAACTTTATGGTTCCTGTCGCTTCAGGAAGACTTGAATTTGTCCGTCCGATATTAAGCCATGGGGCGATTAATCGGAAGTATTTGTAAATTTCCAGTGATAGCTCTTGGGTTGGAACTATGACTAATGCTCCATGGTTTGATGGTTTGTTTGGAGACATTTTAGGATTTGTAAATAAAGTATCTAAAGTGGATTCAGTGTGCATAGATAATTTTTTGTTCATACTTAATGATATCATTTGACTTAAACCTATAACATATGATAAGCTTTTACCTGAACCAGGTTGACTTAAAATAGCTGTATTTTGCTGACTTGAAATGCTTTGTATAGCTTTAGATTGAAAACTTGCTAAACTTTTAATACCCATCCTAGCAGTGTTTTTCAAAATTTCAGACCTATACTTAGTCAAGGACATTTATTATCAAGGTAAATATAAATGGATATAATTAATGATGAAAGCGATAGGGACAACTGAACGATGATGTTGTAGATGCCTGATATTTATTTGTATAATTTAACTTTAATCTTATATTATAAATCACCTTATGTGACACCTTTGAGTATTGAATTTCCTTTCAACAGCAAATATTTGTATTATCTGGCTAAAAACCTAATTCCATTGTCTTCTATTGAAAACTGTCTTAAAATATTTGATTTGAGTCATTTTACTCAAACTGCTTAAAATTTAAGCATGTAAGTTTTGCTAAAACTTGAATATCATTAATACTAGAAAGACTTCTCTTGCTTAGTATGCCCAGTNACACCTTTGAGTATTGAATTTCCTTTCAACAGCAAATATTTGTATTATCTGGCTAAAAACTTAATTCCATTGTCTTCTATTGAAAACTGTCTTAAAATATTTGATTTGAGTCATTTTACTCAAACTGCTTAAAATTTAAGCATGCAAGTTTTGCTAAAACTTGAATATCATTAATACTAGAAAGACTTCTCTTGCTTAGTATGCCCAGTTTTTTTAGCTTGGCTAAAGTTATTAAGCCTTCAATTTTACCTATTTCATTGAAGATAGGCAAAGTCTNTTTTTTTAGCTTGGCTAAAGTTATTAAGCCTTCAATTTTACCTATTTCATTGAAGATAGGCAAAGTCTTGCAAGTTCAATGCATGTTGCTAGTCCATGAATTGCTAAATATTTAGTTATAAGAAGGTTTAATACTAAGAATTATGCATTCACCAAGCCCTATTATCTCACATATATTTGCCCCAATAAGATCTAATATGAATACTATTTTACTAAACTTTTTATCAGCTCAGGGGTTATTTGAACTTCTTGATTCATAATTTAAATAATCAACTTTCATTAGAATACAAATTATAATCAATCGACATATAATAATGAGTTTGTGGGACATTATTGTATGGCTAGGGATTCTTAGAGCATCATATTTGTTTCTTCAGTGGGTGTATTTTAATTATGTTTGCAGTCTAAATATCAACAACTACAAATACGGGTGGGTTGTAATAACAGGAGCTTCAGACGGAATAGGTAAAGCAATCGCTACTGATCTAGCTAAAAAAGGCTTCAAGCTAGTGTTGATATCAAGAAACAAAGAAAAGCTTGAAAAAGTAGTAAACGAGCTTATCTCCTTAACAGGTAACAACGATATCAAATGCATCACTGCTGATTTTACATATTCTCATAGAAACCCTGAAGAATTCTATTCAAATCTTATGACCCAGCTAGCTCCATACGAGATTTCTGCATTATTCAACATTGTTGGTGTGCTTTATTTTGACTACCTCGCTGAGCAAGATCTTAACGTAATCGAAGAAATGCTTGGGGTCAACATTTACCCACAGACTCTATTGTCTTATCATATACTACCTAAATTTTTAGAAAGATTTAATGAAACCAAGAAAAGAAGCTTATTGGTAAACACATCGTCTACAATTGACCTTATGACAATGCCAACTACTAGTGAAACCAAGAAAAGAAGCTTATTGGTAAACACATCATCTACAATTGACCTTATGACAATGCCAACTACTAGTGTTTATACTGCGACTAAAAGATATGCTGACTTTTTAAGTGAAGGGATAAGGTTAGAGTATTCGCATGCTGTTGATGTTGTGACGCTTAAACCTGGAGTTGTTGATACGAAGTTAACAGGATCAACTGGAAATGGGTTCTCATTTTTGCCATTGACAGCTGAAGTGAATAGTTTCGCCAGGTACTTTATAAGTCACTTACATAAAGGTATCAATTATGGACATTGGAAACACTCGATACTTGCGTTTTTATTGACTATGCTACCTCATCAGATTATGACTGCTCTTATTAAAGCTTCACATCCTATTCTTGTTTGGCTTAAGCTTGTTAAGCATTAGTTAGTAAGTCTTTTGGTTTATAAATACTGTTGAAAGTAAATGCATTTTGAAGCATTGGTTTTGATAAGAGGATTATGTGAAATTAAATTTTATAGCTTTGTGAAATAAATTATTAATGATATAGTTTATTATAATAGTTTTATTATATTTTGTATTTCAATGATTTTAGAGAATTTATATATTAGGGAAGGTTTATTTTGTGAAATTTAAGATTATAATTTTTTTGAATATAGTGTTAATTCATTATGGTTCTAGTTTTTATGTGCAACAAAACCTTCTAAGTTGGAACCTTTATTAGAGGCGCCTTGTAAATGAGTCAGTAAATTAATCTTTGAAATTTTTAGCATTTTTTGTTTTGTTTTCTAACTTGTAAGGGGGCAAGATAATAAACTAATAAAGTTTATATCACAAACTATTCCTTTATTAACTACTCAAAAGCATAAAGCAAACTATTCTCAATATAATCTCAATTTAAAAATCAATCTCTCTACTTATTTTCATTGATTAAATTAATAATTCTCTAGGATATTCAAACTTAGGTTTTGGCTTAAAACAGCGGCCAAAAACATAAATGATTTTTGCAATAAACAAGAAGAACCCTGCCAAGGGCAAAGCCACTGTAGCAAGAGCCAAAATCCCAAGCCCAACCACAAAAATAATATTGCATAATGTGTTTCCCACAATAATCCTTAGCATACACTCTGCTATTGAATTAATATGATTTTTTGAAGCAATATACAAAGTAACCACAAAATAAAAAACAACTATAGCAATGCATTCAATAAAAGGAGAAAATATAAAAGCTAAAACATAAACAAAAAGCCTAGACTTCAAGAACCTAAAATTCCCATCGAATATTTCTTTTTCAAAACTTTCAGTCTCATACATATATATAATCATCAACAAAAATCCAAAAGGAATCAAAGCTGGAAATAAAAGTAATAAGAAAATAATCTTCCAGTACAAGTCTAAAGGTTTTTTTCCTATCATACAAGTAAACTCATTATGTGATGGAGAAGAATAATCACCTCCGCAAATCCAGCACCAACGATGCTGACATCTAGAACAGTACATGTGAAGACATCCACCGTTTTTTTGCACGTGATTTCGACAATTTGGACAAACTTTTACATTATTGCAGACAGCCCAAATTTCATAAGATAAATCTTTTTTCGCTTTACATTTGCCTTTATGCCAATCTTCTGAGCAGTTATAACAGTATTCATGCTTGCAAATATTGCATTTTAAGTGGAAATTTGATGCTGTGGCTGCACTATAACCCTGGCAATTTGGTTTTGGACACCATTTGATCCATTTATTTTCTTCAAGTCTTTTAACTTCATTAAAGTGCTTGTATTTTTCATTTATTTCAAATGTCATGAGTTGAGTAAGTTCATTTCCGATTATTTCTTGATTGCAAATTGGGCAGCCAATATACATTACATTTGCTTCATTAACTTTAAGTTCGATGTAATTTTTTAGGCAGTCAAAACAGAAGTAATGAAAGCATGCTTGCAAAGTATAGACAGGTTTATCAAGGATGCAGATTGGGCAGTCTTTGACTTGGATGTCTTCTTCTGTTAGTAATGGTGGAGTCAACATAGTTGTTTAAATATGTCAATATGGTGAATAGAAGAAAAAAATTGCCGATAATTTTATGCTAACAAGTAGAAGCCACACGATTCTCAAATCTATATGCCGGTATCAGTAAACTCAATAAAAAAAGTATTTAAGAAAATTTAATCCCAATATCTAATAGCAAAATAACTAATTTCGATAAAATATAATATCTTGTATATAGAAAATATGTCTAGCTTATAAAAGCAAGCTTATTAAAAAATGTAGGATTTATTATTAAGTATAAATTAATTTTATGATCTTTCATAAAGATTATGTCCAAATCTAAATGGGAAAAGCTTAAGGAAAAAATCGCATCTAACATCGGAGATAATCAGATAAACGAAAATCTAGAACCTGTATTCAAAATTAAATGCAACGAAGGATTATACAGTGGGCAAATTCTTAATAATAAAAAGACAGGACTTGGATATCTGAAATTCAAAGATGGAAGTAAGTATTTTGGGAATTGGGAGAACGATGAACCTCAAGGAAATGGCTTTCTAAAAAGCAAGGATGATTATTTTTATAGAGGTGAATTCAAATATGGAATGTTTTGGGGAGAAGGAGTTTATGAGGAAAACTCATACACATACAGAGGTAGTTGGAAATCTGATAAAAAGCATGGAATGGGCTATGAAAGTTATTTTGAGGGTACTTATTTTGGAGAGTTCAAAGAAGGAGAAAGGCATGGGAATGGGACTATTGAATTGGTGAGTGGAGGTATAGTTAAAGGTTATTTTGAAAATGGTGCTTTAGTTAATGGTCATTATAAATACGAGAAAGATGAGGAGAATAACATTTTTTATGAAGGATATTGGAAAAATGGTTTATTTGATGGCCAAGGAACTTTGATAATTAATTCAAAAAAAAATCATATTGAAAGAATGGAAGGACGATTTGTTAAAGGCAATTTTAAGAAAGGATATGTTTTTTTAAGAGATGATTATAGACTAAAAGCTGATGTACTTAAAACTAAAACAGGACGCATATTANTTTGTTAAAGGCAATTTTAAGAAAGGATATGTTTTTTTAAGAGATGATTATAGACTAAAAGCTGATGTACTTAAAACTAAAACAGGACGCATATTAAGAATTCACTCTGCTAATTAAATACAGATTAAAGATAATAAGAGTTTATAATAAGTGTTATATAGCTATTTTAATTTACTAGAAGGTTTAACCAATAGCATTATCTATAATTGTAGCTGCGTCGACTTTCTAGTTTTCCTTTTTTTTTCATAATTAGTATTTTAATTCAACTACAATAATTAGTTATCTTCGATTGAATCATGCTTGCACTACATCTTCTTTTTTTACCTTTTCCAGCAGTTCTGTCATTAGGTCGAACTCATTATCAGTAAAAAGATCTTGCTGTTTAAGAGATTAATAAAATTTAAAGGAACCAGATTCCTTCAGTTATTCGGATTAATGATATTTATTCTTTTATTTTCTTTTCAGAAAAGTCTCGTGAAAATTCTTTTGTCAGTTAAATTTTATTTAGTATATCCATATTGCCGATTTCAGCTGCATTAAGTACTTTATCTTCAGAAGATCCTCTATTTCTAAATACTTCCCAATTTAATTATCTTTAAAGAAAACAGCATGCTTTATTTAACAACAAAAGGTTCTATTATGCATTTTTTAATAGAATAAGTCAGTTTCATCACCATTAATATATTTTCATAGAAATAATTTTATTTTTCTTGAAATAACATTACCTTTACTTAATTCACAGAGTCATTTTCTCCATATAATAATTTAGATTTTATGCCAAATCATTTTCTAAAGCTTTTGGCCCATCCTGATGCAGCTTTAAAATTTTCTAATCTTTGCATTTTTTCTTGATTACTTAGCTTCTCAAAAATAATCTTAAATTGTAGCGCAATTTGAGAGATTATCTACTGTGCAATTTAAAGATATACTTTTTAGTATAGGCATACCATTTGTATACTGACTTATTCATATATGGAAAAGATACTAGTCTTAACCATAATGATTTTATGTTTTATTTTTAGTAGCTATACTCAGGAATCTTATTTCTGCTTAATATTTTTTGAAATACCTGATCACTTTAAATCAAAAGTAATGACTATTTTTTGTGAGAATGTTTAGAATGGTCATAATGATAATCCATCAATTTAATTTTTTTGGATTAAGAATGCATGATGTTTGGTTTTAAACTCCTTGTGGGCAGAGATTCATTTTTATATTAGGATCGATATTATCACATTAGGCCATCTAATCAAAAAAGAGTGTAATAGGTAATAAAAGCATTATGACGAAAAATCTTAAATAAAAATGCCAGCATTATGATGTCTAGCTTACTTGCATTTAATTATTAATAAATTATCCAGAATCGAAGCACATTGCTTTTTACCTATTTTTTAAAAAAAAAAATTAGGAAATATTTATTGAGGGATATTTAAAACTAAAAAAACCATGCTAGTAAGTCAAATACAAACTTTCCAATAACTATCTATTATTAAGTGAACTAAAATAATATCATTTTTTTTATTTAAAATCAGTAAATTTTATCATCTAAGTTAAATTGTTGAAATCAAAGGGTACTTATCTTCATCCTTCTTAGCTTTGAAAGTTCTTCGCTTAACCCTATAAGTCCCAAGCACTCTTACTATAAAAGCAATGCATATCCCTACAGCTCCCCAAATCATACAAAACATATGCTCCCCAAAAGTTAGATTTGAGCACTTCATTACCTCGCCACCAAGTTCAATAAACATAATCTGTATGATAAAAGTAACTGTAAAAATTCCAACAAACATCTGATTACTAAAAAATCCTTTAAAAATATTCCAATCAGTGAGGTCAAGTTTTTTACAATTAATCTCATTAAAAAGCTGAAGCATGACAAAAGTATGGAAAAAAATCGTAAAATGCTTACCGTTTTCTTGGGTCCAGTCCTCATCTCCCCAGCTTTGTGTAATATTAAGTAAAGATGGTGAGGCATAAAGTACAAACATAAGTATAATAATTTGATAAATAGCCTGAGTTGCTATATTGATTTGCATATCAGTTGTTATAATAGGCTCTGTACGACCAAAGGGTTTTGTATTGAAAAGATCATCAGAAGGAGAGTCAGTAGCTAGAGCTAAAGCAGCCAAAGCATCCATAATTAGATTAACCCAAAGCATTTGTACAGCGCTAAGCGGGGAATCCTCAACAGTAAGAGCTCCAATTATACTTACTATGAGAGCAACTATATTGCAAGTTAGTTGGAACTGAAGAAACTTGCGAATTGAGCAATAGACATTTCTTCCCCATTTGATTGAATTTAACACACTTTCAAAATTATCATCAAGGAGGATTATATCTGAAGACTCTTTGGCTAGCTGAGTACCTGACATCATTGCTAAGCCAATATCGCTTTGTTTCAGAGCTGGAGCATCATTTGATCCATCACCTGTTACGCCTACAACCTCACCCATTTCACGAAGACCGATAACCATGAGGAGTTTATCATCTGGTGAACATCTTGCAAGCACACGAATCTTAGGAATTATTTCTTTAAATTTGTCCATATTACCAACTCTAAATCCTGAGACTTTCCCATCATTCATATCAGTAATCAATCCCCCAACCAACTCTCTGAACTTTTTCCCCTTAATCACATATTCATGGATTTCATCATCAGGTATATCTTCTGATATTATATTAGCACTTCTAGCGATACTCACTGCAGTTTGAAGCTTATCTCCTGTGACCATTCTTACAACAACTCCAGCGGTTTGAGCTTTTATGACTGACTGTCGGGCTTCAGGTCTTAAAGGATCTTCAATTCCTACAAAACCTAAAAAGACCAACCTTTTTTCAGTTTCATCTTGTGTAAGATTCACTTTAAGGTTTCTACCATTAATTGTTTTCATAGCTAATCCAAGAACCCTCAATGAATTACTTGCATATTTATTCATCAAATGCCTTATTTGTGTCTTTTTATCATTAGTAAGTATTGACTCCTGACCTCCAGCTGTCAGTATCGAAGTACATTTGTCTAGAACAACCTCTCCAGCTCCTTTTGTATATACTGTGGCATCTCCATCAATTTCATAAACTGTAGTCATAACCTTAGTCACCGAATTGAACGCGAACTGAAATTTCTGAATATCTAAATTCCTCATTGAATGATAATCATACCCCCATTTGTTAAGCATAAGCAATAACGCACCTTCAGTCTGATTTCCAACTACTTCAATGTCTTTTCCTTTAATCTTCAGAAAACCAGTTGTATTTCTTGCTATCCCTTCACCTATAAGTTTTTTAATATCGCTAGTCAAGGAGGGGCTGTCAGAGTCATGATCTTCACCCATAAAATAACATCTAGTAATACTCATACGGTTTTGTGTTAAAGTGCCTGTTTTATCTGAAAGAATATTAGTAGCAGCACCCATAACTTCACATCCTTTTAGATGTCTAACGAAGATGTTTTCTTTTTTCATTCTTATTATTGAATAAGCCATGCTAAGAGTTAGTGCAAGTGGAAGACCTTCAGGTATGGCTACAACAAGTATAGTTATTCCCAAAATTACTGATGTTATGGCCTCACCCCATTGATCATGTCCCCAGGTTTTATTTATAATGCTGTCAAATATTAGATGACCTAAAAGTACAATAGTCAGCATGGAGCCTGCTGCGAATCCAAGTTTCCCTATATTTTCAGCAATTTGTCCTAAACGTTCTTGTAATGGGGTTTCTGGCTCTACTTCAAGTTGGTTAGTCATTAATCGATTTTTTCCAAGGACTGAATGAGAACCCACTGCACAGACTAAGATAATACCGTTACCTTCACAGACTTTACCTCCACTTACAATGAAAGGAATTGTATTTAAGTCTCCTGCTCTGTGAACTTCTCTGCGTAAAAGCTTGCTTTCACCTGTTATTGCAGATTCGTCAATACTGAGAAAGCCTCCACGAATCAAAATACCGTCGACTTGGAAAATTTCCCCTGGACTCACACACATTATATCGCCTACAAGCAGATCTCTAATTGGGATTTCTGTTTCTTCGCTATCTCGAGTGACAATTACATTTTGTAAATTAGTCTGCAGATTAAGCTTGATAAATTGCCCATCTTTTAAGTAATCATTTGTTGCTGTCACAGTTGTTACAATAATAACTGCAAATAATATTGCCAAGCCTTCTAACCAACCTGAAGATGGATCTTGAATAATACCCATGATCAAAGATAAAAAAGCTGAGGCTATCAAGATCTGAAGAACAGTGTCTTGAAGAATGTCGAAAATAATTTCAGCTATTGTCCTTCTTTTTTGAATGTAAGGATGATTGTTACCGAAAGAAAGCTCTCTTGATATATTTTCGGCAGGGTTGGCTGGAATACCTTTTTGTATGCTAGTATGCAGCTTGGAACAGAGACCTTGGATGCCTCCAAAGGACTGAAGGAACTCCAGACTTTTTCCACTTCGAATATTATCTTGGACAAACATAACCTCAAGGTTCCTTGGAGTAACACCAAAAATCTCTGACATTTATAAGCATATCCGTTAATATAAATCAAAATCTCTTTTTTGAGGAATAGTTATAATGCGTATTTGAATTTGAATTTTGAAATGAAATACCTATTGAGATTTGCTAATCAACTATTTTTGTTTGAGGTAAATTTTTAAGTGTAAAATTGATAAATGCTTTGAAATTTTAATATAAACTACTAATCAAATGATTTTAAAGTTGGTGATTATATATGCATTAGATTGATTTTACAAAGAAATTTAGCCTTATATTTCTAGAAGTCTTAGTAAATATTCCAAATATTATTCACACCGTGAATTACGAATTGCAAAATAAGCATAGAATTATTAATAAGTAAATAAATTTATCTCCTTACATTGATATAATTTACTTTACTGGCAACTTTAAATTTTATCTTCATTCATCCTATATCAATCATCTAATACAATTACTTAATATCAATCAAATTTATGTAAGAAACTAAAATTCATATATATATCATCATTCAAAACTATAAAATAAATCAAAAAAATAGTCACAAAATCTAGCAAACTCTAAACTTATAGCATCTTTTCATAAATCACTTAAAATAATTACTTTGTCTGCATAAAAAAATCCAACTAAACTAGATATTCAAATATTTAATAAACTTGCGATCTAGCCCGCATTTTCCTAAGATTAGGCCTGTGCTTTCTTGGATGGAATGGGACTTCAGGATTATATCTGGTTCTGTATTCAGAAACTGTCATATCGCCATGAAGTTTTTCAATAGGAAGCCATCCATGTCCATCAAACAAAGTTGAGTTCTGAACAAAGCCTGAAGCTGTCGTTTTAGGTCTTTTAGACACTTTAGAACTTTTAGTTGGATTATAGCTAGTTTTTCTGTATATTCTTTTCCTAAGTTCTTCTTGGTTAACATATGAAAAACTAGATGACGTTATCCAGTTGTTATCTTGAATGTTTGGGTGAGTCATTGGAATTGTAGTTTTTCCATGGAAACGAGAAATTGTATGATACTCATCTTCTAGACCTCCACCTACTCTTCCAAGTATTTTTTTTGTACTTTGCGGACGGTTGGGGAAATTTTCAATTGTTCGTTCAGGAAGGTATTTATCACGGTTCAGTTGCTCTTTGCTTGTCCAAGTATGGCTTTTTTCCAAAGGACTGTCTGCAATCCCAGGGACAAATCCTGCGTATCCAGGAATCACATATTCTTTAGGTCGTGCTGGAGCCTTGAACGACATGTCCAAAGTGCTTGTTCTATATTGGTTTTGACTTGTCCA
Organism: Stentor coeruleus; assembly: GCA_001970955.1. Taxonomy (NCBI): domain Eukaryota; phylum Ciliophora; class Heterotrichea; order Heterotrichida; family Stentoridae; genus Stentor; species Stentor coeruleus. The sequence continues at coordinate 252 of MPUH01000807.1, read as the reverse complement.
TACCATAAAATCTCTTGGGTTTATCGGAGTTGTTTTCAAATAACTGCTGGCTAAAAAAGTGCTTGCTGCCATTTCTGTTTTCTAATATATTTAAATTTCTTCNCAAATAACTGCTGGCTAAAAAAGTGCTTGCTGCCATTTCTGTTTTCTAATATATTTAAATTTCTAACAAAATAAAATGTATTAAATACTCTATATACTACAATAATGCTTATAATAAATTCTTCTTTTAATAAAACTTCTCTCTAAAAC
>MPUH01000806.1:0-33967 GCA_001970955.1 Stentor coeruleus | reverse complement strand
AGGAGCATTAGGTTTATTATTATTTTTTGGGAATTATGGAACAGTGTTTTTTGCTTTGGATTTTGTTTTGGCTTGGGATAATACACTAGAAATCTAGTTTGATAAGTAATTGTAAAATCTAATGGCTTGGGTGAATTTTGTTAATACTATTCTTGATATCAGACTGGTTCTATAAAAAATTTCTTTTTATATGTTTCTTATTTTTAAATTAAATGGTAAAAAAATCGGTATAGCATTGTATTTTTAGTTTAGTATTAGATTTATTGATAAAGCTGAAGGCATTTTCTTTTCATTCTGAAACCAGATTCAAACTATTTTGATTAAATGCTTTAATTATTCAACTATTTCCTCAAAAATATAAAAAAAATTATATATTGTATTGAAAATATGTAAAAAGCACCTTCTCATTGAACTGTCAAAAAAAACTGGGATGTGGATGGGTTTATTGATATTGAAACACTAAGTGGAGATTGCTTTTAGGATATTAACATGCAAATTTCTTACTAAATTTTCTATAATTATTTAATTATACTTTTAGAAGATGATAAGGTTTTATGATGGATGTGTGATTTAAGATTTTTTATTTGATCAATGATGTAGATTTTAAGTTATGAGAGCTTATTATATTAAATTTTGATAGACGATGATGGAAAAATTGTTAGGAAATTTGATTAAGTAGACTTTTAATTTGAAAAAGTTCAAATAAATATTTGTAAATTGAAATTATCATGCTATAAATATATTTAGCAATTTTGTAAATATATTATTTGCTGAGTGTAATTTACAATTTCATTTATACATCGTAGCGAATTGCATATTTTCTTCAATAAAACTTGCATAATTAAACCTGTTTTTACTAATTTTTGTTTTCTATCATCGTGATTTTACAATCTTAATAAGTAAAACAAGCTTAATAAAAATATCCTACTTATATAAATAATACCTAATCATGCTTCATCTGCATAAATTTTACAAAAAAATTATTCATCTATTCATTTTTATGCCTAATCCTCCTTCTCTTCCATCCTATGCATTTCCCATAAAAATCAACATCCAAAAACCTAAAAAAATCCTAAACAAAAACAAACACAACAATCTTATATATAAAAACTCTTTAAACCTTCTTGATTTCATATTTATTTAAATGAACGAGAAGAAAAAGGTAAAATTAATGTTCAGCATAGACGAGAACAACGAGCTTTTATCTAGCAAATTAATCCCCCCTTTAAAGCTCTGTTCATCACCAAGGGTTTCAGACTCTCCAAGTGAAATATCATCTCTCTCTTATAGGATGAAAAGAAGAAATCAAGTTCACAGGTCTCTAGATTTTAATCTTACATCGGGACAAATCCTAACACCAAGAGTTATCAGAGCGGATCATACAATACTTCCTGCATCAACTCCAAAAGCTTTTACTTATAGAAAAACCGGGTTTGGGTCAACTATTACAGTGAATAATAGAAGAGTTGCCAAGAACTTGTTCTTAGATAGCTTTCCAGTGTAATTTAAAATGACTTATCAAGTCCTTTGCATTTATGTAATAGGAGGATTTTATATGTTAGAAATATGCAGTTGTTTAGATGTTTTAATTTGAGTTATGGGATTAGTAGGTCGCATTTGAGAATGGCGGATGAGTTTTTTGAATTAGGTGCAAATGAAGATTATAAAAGGATTGTAGTTAAAGAAGTGTTTTGATTAAGATTTTCAATTGTATACATAGGTTTTTAAAATGAATTAAGATTTTCAATTCAGATATAAAGTCATAGACAATATTGTATTTAATTTTTAAAATACATCTTAGACTTTTAACTTACTAACGATTAAAAGGTTTAGTTTTTTTGGAATATTACTTTTGTATAAATTTTAACAGTTAAGAGTTGTTTTGAAAATTAAATTCTCTATTACACTCTTCTGAATTATATAATTAGTGATATTGAAATATATAATAATTCCCTAACAACAATCTAAATCTCCCTAAAAAATTCCACATCTTAACTATTTTCCATACTTCATTTATACCTTTATATCTTACTAAAAACCAATTCTCTTATAACTTTACTAGCAAACCTTCTATTCTCCATATTTCTAAATTCATAATTTCTTCGACTTTCCTTATAATCTAACTAAAATTAAAATCCAAAAAGTATTTTTACTTTAATAAATCTTTCAATACCCTAATACAATCATCAACAATCCTACTAAACATGGGTATTCCTTGATCATTAGCAAAAGATAACGCACCATGCATTGCCTCAGGATATTCTGTAATATGAACTTCTTTACCATGTCTTATCAGCCTATCAGCAAATCTCATCGTATCTCCATAAAGTGGATCATTCAAAGTAATAAGCATCTCAGTCTTAGGAAAGTTTTCCAATAATTCATCAGGACAATGTGATGGAGATACAAGTGCATCATCAATAGAATATTTTCCTTGTAAATACGCTTCTCTAATAACATAATAAATTCCATGTGATAATATCTGATCATTTAAAGATAGTAAAGCACCTTTAGAAATATGTTCGATTTTAAAACTTAATCCTGGGTAAATTATAAAAATTGCATCAGGAATCCTAAATCCAGCTTGTATACATTTTAAAGTTAAACATGTTAAAATATTACCCCCTGCTGAATCACCAACTAATATGATTTTTTTAGGATTAACACCTAAATGTTCATATGAATGATTAACAAGCCAAGTATAAGCTTGCCAAATATCATCAAGTCCATCAGGAAATGGGTTTTCTGGTGCTAGTCTGTAGTCAACACTAAAAATTGGTTCGTTTAAAATATTCGCCCATTTTCGAGTATAGATTTGATGACTAAAACTAGTTTGACCTAAAAACCCTCCTCCATGAATGTGAATTATTAATTTCTCATATTTTTTTGAATCAGAAGAGGTATTAGGTAAACATATTTTAAAAATGCTTGAGTTTTGATTGGCTTGTTGGAATTTTGGTAAAGGGACTGAGGATAGGATTCGGATTCTAATACGGGAATGATTGTGATTTTGCGTTTCTGAAGGTTTTGTGAGATCTGAATTTTCAGGGTTTTGGTTAAGGGATGATGATATTTGTGAGTCTAAAACATGAGGAGATAAACTTGGGATGAAAATTACTTTGTTGAAATTGATTGAAGGGAATGTTATTGGTAAGAATTTACTTATAAGTTTGGATTCTGTGACATTCCAAAGAAGTTTCATGCTTTCAATGTTCCCATCTGAGTCAAAAAGGGCAGCTTCTCTTTTAGCTTTTTTTTTGTTGATAACAGAATAATATATCAAAAGCCAGCCAGTGAGGAGATTTCTCCATATTGAGGGCTTATACTCAGAAGTTCTAGCAAAAATAGCTTTACTAAGATTGTATTTTATATAAAAATCATCAATTTCCTTTTTCAATTTCTTCTTATCTTCAAATTCTATTCTTGTTGTCACAGCCCTAATTGCTAATTTTCTTTCATGCTCATCAGGTAAGCAGTCAAAATCATCTGAATCCAACACAAAACAATATTTTATATTTGCCACAAGCATATGGAGTTTAGTTAGGGTGATAGTAACTTTTTCCCTTTTAGTCTTTTTATGGATTTTTTTAGGATTTTCTAAGTGTTTTTCTAGGATTTTCGAATATTTTAATATATTTTCTAAACATAGTCCTCCAATTATTTGATTTCCTGTTTTGCATATATTTAATGACATGAATTCTTGTAGGAGTTCTTCAACTCTTTTATAGTCTTTTGCTTCGTTTGTAAGCAAATTTGTTTGAGTGAAGTACTTGTGATTTAAAATGAAAGATTCGCTTATTTGCTTTTCAAGGTCTTCCATTTATTTATTAACCATAATATAATCTTTAATTATTATAAAAATTTTGGTGTCGATTTTTTATAAGAATTGTTTAAGAAAATAGATTTATTTTAGGTGTTGGCTTTGTTGTGAATTTACTTTTTGTAGTGTTGTGGAAGAAAAGAAAGTAGAAATTAAGAATAGGTTAAATTTGTTAGAAATATTTTTGGTTATTTTTTTATTTGATATTAAAAGGGATGTTGTGAAATAGTTATCTCAGAAAACATTGTTTAAGTTTTAAGTAAAAAAATAAATATTCTTCTGATGTTAAATCTAAATGCCAATTTTTATTTAGTTTATAATAGAATATATTTTTAAATATTTCTTCATATTAAGGAAATTATGTTTCTTAAGAATCCTAGGATTTCTAAAGATATAAAAATTTGAGTTTGTAGATCAAACTAAAGTCGGGTCTTTAGCTGAATTTTATGAAGTCTTAAAAGTTTATAAGTTCGATGTTAAAACAATTTCATAAAAATGCTATAGAATGATGTAGTTACTAAGACTAGTAGGAAAATTATTATATTCATTTGTTATTTTTATTTGTCAATAAAAGATTAGAGAATTAGTTTGAACAAATGCAAAAAACATTTTTTGGGTTTTGGGTTTAGGATTTTTAGTATAGCATCAGTGGATGGATATTTTTTATGATATGAAAGATGGGTTTAAAAGCTATATATATCTGCGTACCTTAAAATTTAGTTTTCTTTAGGTAATTTTAGAGTTAGTTTATATTCTATATTATATATATCATTCTTTTCTTTTCTGAGGTTTATCTTTGAAAGCATCTTATTATAAATGCTTTTACAACAATCTGGCAAAGGGCAAAACAAAGGACCACTTGAACTCACTTTGCTCAATAAAGTTTTGTTCCCTCCTGATCTTCTGAAACTCACTCTTATAACAAGCGACTCATGCAAGGTCAATCTCTTTGTGGAAGGAAAACCGTATGTTAATTTTTTTAATCAATTACACACAAAGACAATCTTGACATTGATGAGTTTTGTAATTAAAGATGATTTTACTATTTTCAAAAAGCACATACCTGAGTGTCTAAGCGCAGAAACTATCGCGTTATCTCCATCAGACTTCAAGTTTTACTTAGAATTAGCTAAGCCTTTTGGATCTATGCTCCTATCTTTTGCCGCGAATAGTCTAGAACTATCCGATACTACAGATTTTAATTCTGTTGATTTATCAGGCTTATATACTCATAAAGAATCAGTAAGCTTATCCCCTGAAAGACATGCAGGTGAAAAGTTCCTTGACCTTAGTCAAATATATGAAAAATTAAAAACTGCGCCAATATCATGTTCATGTTGGGCTGTATTAGTTGATTGTTGTGATAGCTATCATCCAAAAGATATCTCCCAAGACTTCTTAGTAACCTATAAAATAACAGACCCTTCAATCTACCCAGAACATGCATGTATAAACATCTTCCATAAAGATCCTAAAAGTATTCCGAAAATTGCGCACTTTGGAGATATTATCTTTTTCTCCCAATTACAATTTAAAGACTATAAAGGTATTATTCAAGGTGTAGTACCAGCAAGTTCTAAGCTTTCTTCTTATCATGTTTTTATGTATAATGATGTGAATTTCACCCCATATGCCAGTTACAAGTCAAATTTTAATCGTGACCCTGAAGGAGAAAAAAGGATAAATTCTTTAATCCCTTGGGTTTCAAATACTTTAGAAAACTCACTTCCATCATTTTGGACTAAAACATTGAAAAAACTTACTGAAATCACTGAAGAAGAAAATGAAAATGAAATTGATGTTATTGGTAGGGTTTTAGATATAACTGCCACAGGAATCAATCCAGAAGACCCTGTTGTTGTGTTTTTAGGTGATGGGGATAAGATTTTTCAGTTTACTGTCACTCATGAAAGGAGGAGGTTATTAAGGTGGGTTAAACCTGCTGATACAATAAGAATAAGAAGTGTTTTTAGAGAAATGAATGTTTTGTATTTGAATATATATACAGAGATATTGAAATTACCATTTAAATCATTACAAGTCCTACCGATATCAAGTTCTGAGCAGTTACTAATGCTGAAAAGATATTTTTATTGTGAAACTTCTATGCAACAAATTAGCCAGGTCGCTCATAAGTATATGAAATTCCCTTTGGTGAGTTTTGATAAAATCAACATGTACCCTGTGGAAAGCATAATTAGAATTGAAGGGTATATTGTTAGGATTAAGTTCAAAACAATTACGAAAATTGTTGTTTGGGATGGGTTTGATGAAAAAAATAGGCTTGATGCAGTTATCGAAGGAGAGGATTTGGAAAAGTTCTTGAATGGGATTCTGTGGGAAAATGCTCCAGCACGGATATGTAGTGCAGATAAACTTTTCCATGCAGCTGTTAAAGTGTGCACAGATCATTTACAGATAGTTCACACTCAGCTAATTAATTAGAGTTTAGATATTTAAGTTTGAATAGGTTAAAAAAAATTTGATTGTTATATCAAAACAGTATAAAACCTACATATTCAACAATAATCTAATATACCTTTTGAATGCTGAATTTCGTAAAACTTTCTATTGAGCCTTATTGATACTAATAAATATTGTTAATTATATAATGATAGTCTTAATCTATCTTGTAAAATATTGCATATTTTTCCTAGGAAACAAAAACTATTATTTAAACTTCGCTTCATATCCTAATAAAATATTTATTTGAAATAAAAACTATTATTTAAACTTCGCTTCATATCCTAATAAAATATTTATTTCGTTCAGATGATGATTTTTGTGTCGAATAAATTTAGAGTTTAAATTTGACGATAAACTCTTTTTTTTTATGAATGAATCTATCAGTAAATAGTTATTGTACGTTACTACCTGAGATGAAGTTTATAAAAAATATTGGATTGAAGGAGAAAATATTAAAAAAATACAACATTATGAGAAAATTGGCTTATAATGTATTACTGATTAGTATGCAATTTACATATTATCTTATAACCCTGTCGAATTATCTGAAACTCCAAAAAATAGATTATTTTACTCAAAAATTGCACTAGAGGACTATACTGAAATCAAAGACTTGAACATCTGCACCCTAGACATTTGGGTGTTTAATTTAATTTAGTATTAAGAAATTATAATTTAAATATAAACAATGAAAGAGTTTTTAGCATGTTTTCTTTTCTGCTGTCGTGGAGAGACTGAAAAGGAAAAGCCTGTACAGAATATTCAGGAACTAGAAATTATAGAGAAAATCGAAAACAATAGTGACAAAAATAAAAACTGTGGGTCTTTCGAAGAACCTGACAAAGAAAAATTACCTGAAGGAGATATCACAGAAATAAGAGACAATGCGCATTTAAGAGTTAGAACTATTAAAAGGCCTAGTATTATTTTATCTATGGATGGTTCAGAGCATAAAGTTATTTTATATGACGGAAATGTGAAGAGGAAGAAGAAGAAATCGAAACATAAAAGGAAGAAAAAAATCAAAAAAAGTGAAAATTTTGTATAGAATAGCCTTGATAATAAGAATTAAATATTTAAGGGAGATTATGATAGAGAAATAGATTTTTAAAGGATTTTTATGATGATGTGAATAATGTGCAGGAATTTATAATATAAAATGATGGAATGAAAGGAATGCTATAAAGTAACATGAGATACTTTTTAGGTTTTTGAGAGGAAATAGATGAAGGATTAGGATTTTTTTGGTGAAATTAAGATTATTTAGATGTTAAGAATTTAGAGATGATATTTTATGATTGAAGTAAATTGTGTGTTATATGAGGATATAATTTCTATATAAGCAATTAGAATATTTAAAACCTGATAAAAATCACAAAAAATACCCTAAAATCTACCAGAGTTCATAATGCGAATACTAATACAAATATTAATCGATTATATTAATATAACAATCTAAATATAATTCGTTATTAGCCTAATAAGCATATAAAAAATATTAAAAAAAACTCTATCTCAAGATAAAAAATTACCTTATACTCAAAAGTATAAAAATCCACCAAAAACTACATCTCAAAAAAAATATCTAAGAAACTCTTCATAATCTCTAACATTAAAAATAATCCACTAAGAAAAATAGAAACTCCATAAAACTTTTTATCTAACATAAAAAACATTGATTCCCTATAAATCCTCAAAATTCCTAAAAATACCCTTCCACCACTAGAGTATTTTACATGCAAAATATTCTAAAAATTGTATTAAAAAATCATAACTCAACAAACAAAATCTAAATGTTCCTTAAAATCATATCAAATAAATCATAAAAATTACAAAAATCTAGAAACTAAAAGTATTAAAAACGAAATATATCATTAAAAACATTTCAAAGGCTATATTTACTCATAGTTTAGAAAATGGATAGTGAAAAATTATACCAATACTTGCATAGCATTTTTGGAAATGAGTCTATAAGTTGTAGTCAATCAACAAGGACACAAAAAGTGGGGATTTTATTCACAAGTACCGTTCAGATTTTGCAAATTATAAGATTCTTTTGGACCCCATATTTGAACTATGATTTTTGGGATAACTATAAGCCTTTTTGGTTTGTGTTGGCTTATTCATGTCCTGATATTCTAGCAGCGTCAATTGGGTTTTTTGGTATTTTTTCTTTAATAGTAGTATCTTTATTGTTTTTATGTGCTTTAACTCTTTTTCTTCAGATGATTCTTTTGTTCAAAAGTAAAAATTTACCAATATGCATCATACAGATTTTTAGGTTTGTTACATATATTTTATGTGAAGTATTTTTTGTAAGTTCCTGCACTTCATTGATAATACTTTTCAAATATTCACACTTTATTAATAGTGTAATAAGTGAATTCCCTGGAGACTTAGATTCAAATGAAGCAAATTTTGGGAAAATAGGTGAAATACTATCTTTGTTATCTCTTATGATATTAATTACACTTACATTTCTTTATGAGAGCTGCAATTTTGAGGTAAGACATTCTTTGGCAGATATAGATTTATATGCAAAAGCTTTTCCAAACACAGACATACAGTTAAAAATCATTATGTTTACAAGTAGTTGCTTTTATATCAGTTTGCTTCAATCTAGCTATCAGATTGGTTTAGTATTAGAAATTATTATGTTTGGGTTCTGTGCTTATCAATATTTTTCTAATCTTCCATACTACTCCTCTTACATGAATTGCGCAAAAATCCTTATAAACTTCGAAGCTTTTTGCATTGGGTGTTTTTTCATCCTAGGCTCCCTCCTTCAAAACTCAAGCGTAACTTTCATCCTATGTATCTTCCTTCAGCCTTTAATCATAATTTCTTCCCTGAGCTATATCAAAGCCAATAAAACTTCTCTTACAAAAAGCAAAGAAAGTATAAATTTCACATTAAAAAAATTCGAACTTGCTTCAAGGGAACTATGGAAAAGTTCAGAAAATTATATAAAACTATTAAAATACATGAATTACAATTACGATAGACAAAAAGATAAAATGCTTTTTGTATTTCAAGCTTATTATTGTAATGATATATTAAAAAACTCAACTTTAGCTGCAATGAAATTATCTAGAGCTGAAGTTGAAGGGTATAAAATAATAACAAATTTCCAAATATATAAATGTATGAAAATCTTAAAGACTAGAGGTTTAGCTTTTTCTGAAGGACTTAAGCTGAGTTTATTTTTATTGGATTTAGATATGGTGAATGATATTGAGTTAAGGTTTTGTGAAGTTTTTTTAAAGCTTTTGACTAGTATTATTATGAAAAATGTGGAGATCAGGAAATTGTTTGAAGATTTGAAGAGTTTTTATATGTTGTTGGATGAGTGTAAAAAAAAATATGTGTCGATTACTGGGAGATTTCCTGATAGTTCTGTGGTTAATAGAAACTTTGGGACTTTTCTTAGTGATATCCTCCATGAAAAAAACCTTGGACAAGTATATTTAAGTCGTTCTCAAGTGCAGTATACAAACAAAAAAAGCCAAGAAAGACAATTTAATTCGTATTCCAACCCAGAATCTTGTATATGTATAGTATCTGGTTCATATAAAAATATAGGTAAAATGATTTATATGTCTTATGGTCTTTGTCAACTATTAAAAATCAATTCGATTGATACTAAAAGCTATAGTTTAAACGATTTTATACCACACCCTTATAATAAAGCCCATAATAAAAAACTCATGCGCTTTATTGTAGCATCTTCATCTGAGCATATTTTTAGAGAAACACCTTTGTATCTTTTAACATCTGAAGGGTTTATTGTTGGATGTATTTTCCGCGGCGAATGTGTTGGATATGAGTTTAAAGCAAATTTTGTGGTATTTATAGAACCTATGAATGGAAACCAAGATGCAGCAATTATTAGTCAAAAAGGGCTTATTTATTCACATACAAAACGGTTTCCTGCAGCTTTAGGATTAGATTTTTATAAAATCGAACAAACTTTTTTACATGAATATATACCTTATGAATCTTTTCAAGAACTAATAGCTAAAAAGTACACTGTTATTTTAAACTATAAAACTGGGCATGCTTCAGCTATAGTTCTTCAAGAAACTATAATTGGGACGAAGACTGTAATTTCAATTAATATAATTAAAGAATATAAAGATAAAGAGCAGATTCTTAATTGTATTAGTCAAGGGAGGAACTTAGAGAGAGAATTAACACAATTTCAAGCTCAGGTGGGAGATGATAATTTTTTTTATAGGAAACAAAAATCTAGAGATGAGTCTAGGATTAAAAGCCATGTAGAAACGAAAATTTTAACTGACAAATTCAAGTCGGTATCAAAAAGTTCGTCTACAAGCAAATACGAGCAGAAAATTCTGAAGAACTTTTCTAAGATTTTTAGGTTGTTTAAAGCTTTGAAGATTATTTTTTTTACCATGGTAGAGTTTATTTAGGCCTTCGGAATTATTGTTGCTAATTTTATATTGCTTGCTTTTGTTTGTGCTAAGGTTAATAAGAGTATTAATTCTGATGCTGCAAATTTATTAGATGAAATTTACTTAAAATTTGGAGAAGTTGGACTTTATAGTAGAATAATAGATTTGAACTACAGATTAAACACAACTTTTTTTTATAACAGCTCTGATATTCTAGAATTATATACAAGCTTTATACAACTTGGAAATAAATTAAGAAGTTCAGATTTGGAATATTGTCCTGAATCAGCATTAATCAAAGATAACACAATCTCACAATGGTTAGATCCAAAGTCCAAAATCTTATCATATAGCAACATAAACAACTTAATCCAAGCATCAGCAAAAAACGTAAAAACTATTTAGACTGAAAAAATCTATATGAAACTTATAAAAAATGACTATAATTTTAATAGTGAAATGTTTTTTCTAATATTCAACAGTTTAAAAAGTTCTTTATTTGAAGTAAAAAACGCATATAATAATTTACAGTTATGTGATCATCAAAAAGTAAATAATATCAGTGAAAGTTCTAGTATGATAATGATTGGATGTTCAATAGCGATTTTAGCTTTATTTATATCATTAGTTATTATAGCAAGTCTTTTAAGCAAGGATATATCTAAAATTATGCAGTTTTTCCTTGGTAAAGCAAAAGAAAACTATCCTTCAATGAGATTGTGTATTTTAGACCGCCTTTATAATCAGCATAATGTTTTAGATGCAGATTCTGATATAGAAAAACATGGACATAGATCAAATATTGTACTTAAAACTAGCAGGAATTATATCTTTATTGCTTTAGCTACAGTTTTAACATGCTTAATATGTTTTATTGTATTTTATTATTATTTTATTGTCCAGATCCAAAACTCTATGATATTTAGGATAGACTTTCTAAATACCATGGGCAATAGAAGAAGTAAAATGGTACAGCTTTCGTATATGACTCTTGAGATTTTGGCAAATGAACAAGATCAGGAATTATGTCTGAGATATGGAGATTTTTGCTATTTTCCTGAATTTAAATCTATGTTCACTCAACTTAATATAGAACTTCGTTTACTAAGACAAAAGCTTCATGGAAGACTATATAAAATCTACACACCACAAAGTGTTTGGGATATGCTTTATAAAAGTACTGATCTTCAATATGGTATTTTTTCAAAAGGTTTATCTCAAGGTCTTACATTACTAAGACGTGAAACTTATTTTTTAATTCAAATGGAAAAAACATTATCGTTTCAAGATTTTGAGTATTACTTTAAACAGTTAAAAGAAGGAATTGATAGTTTTAAATGGATTATACCTGTTACTGATAATGCTATTAAGGATGCTGTAAATACAAAAGTTATTGACTTGGTTTATTTTAATGTTGGGTTGGGGGTGTTTTTTATTGTAATTTACTTGTTTGGATTAAGGAGATTTTTTAATAGGGAGAGAGAAACTTTGGGATATATTGAGACAGCTTTTCAAATAATATATTAGAGATATTATAAAGTAAGCAATTAAAAAGGATTATTTACTAGAAAATCATGTATAGTTTGTAAGTTTTTTATATGTTTATTATGATAGGTAAAGTGAAATGTAGTTTAGGTTGTAAATTTTGTTTTAATAAGGGCAAATTATAATATAAATATATATAAAAAACTCATAGTAAAAGTTATTAAAGATTTGTCTATATTTTTGTTATAATAAATTGATTTTGTATATAATTAGACTTGGCAGATACATATTTATAATCTAAATACACATTTTGATAATAAAATCAATACTATAATATAATCAATCAACATAAAAGTAACAGAATTCTCCATCACATAACCTCTATTATTTTCCTCAATTTTTCATTCTCTATTGAAAAATACCCCTGAAAATAAGCGACTTAAATATCTTCTCATCAAAAACCAATCATTCCATCCCTTCTCTAATACTTTAAACTAAATAACTAACTAAAAATAACTAATTTCTTCCCATCCTCTCGACTTCTTCCATCTCAGCTCTCTTAGCAAACCTATTGAAAATCTGTTCAAGCGACGTCATACATATAGAGTAATCTGAAATCCTCATCTTTTCCTTTTTCCCTTCAACCACTGAAAACAAATACCCAATCGATTTTACATGTATTTTCTTAAGTTTAAACTTCGACATCAAATGATAATGTTCAATAACCTCTACTTCATTAAACTCACTATCAAGCCAATTTTTTATCTGATTACCAACATATTCAATAAGACACCATGAAGCTAAAGCCTCTTTACTTACATATCCATCATTTTGAAGACTATTAAAAATAGCAGCCCCTGAACCAATATTTGCAATAAATGGTCTTAAATATCCCACACCAAGTAATTCTAAGCTTCTATCCAATGTATCAAAAGTAACATTATAATTACCAACCAATTGATCAAGTCTACTTGAATATTCATTAACTTCTTGTTGATTAGGTATTTCAATTTTTACTTCTAATTCATATCCATCACCAAATTTGTTTTTAATCCAAGTCGAAGTTCCGATGCATTTTAATCTACCTTTTACCATAATAGTCATCCTGTCACACAAAGCTTCAGCTTCTTCCATTGAATGGGTCGTCAAAATAACAGCTGATTTTTTACTTTTGATACTTCCCAAAATCTTCCACATTTTCTTTCTAGCCTCAGGGTCCATCCCAGCTGAAGGTTCATCTAAGAAAACAACTGAAGGGTTTCCTATAAGTGCCATAGCAACAGAAAGTTTACGTTTATTACCTCCACTATAAGTTCCAGCATATATATCAGCATATTGTTCTAAGTCCATATATTTAAGCATATAGTTTACTTGTTCATTAATTCTATCATCTGGTATTCCTTTTATATGTGCATAAACATTCAAATGTTCTTTTCCAGTCAAATTTTCAGTTAAAGCATCAAATTGAGGACAGTATCCTATAAGTGTTCTAGCTTCAGAAAGTTCTTTAGATACATTTTTACTTCCAACATAAGCTGAACCTGAATCACATGGGATTTCCCCAGTGAGCATTTTAAAAGTTGTGGTTTTCCCAGCACCGTTTATTCCTAACAAAGCGAAACATTCTTCTTTTTGGACATTAAAACTCAGTCCGTTTACTGCAGCAAAAACCCTTCCTCCAACTTTAAATGATTTTGTCAGGTTTTTAACGTTTATTTGCACATCTTTTGGATCTGTAGACTCGGCTAAAGCTGCTTCAGCATCAACATCATTATCATGTTCATAGACCTCTGGAGATACAGATTTTTTTCTTGTTATGAGTTGAGAGAAACGAGGATTAGTTTCAAATAGTTCCATTATAATAACAAGAATAAAATAAACCACGGTTATTATACCTAATAATAACATACATCCACCAGCGCTCTCTATATCAAATGAATCTAAAGGAGTGATTTTTCCTTCAAGAGATGCAAAAGATACTTTTGAACCGATTCTTAAGACTCCCCAGCCGAAACAGAAATTCGGAAAGATTCTTAAAATCCACGACAAAATCTTCCCAGCGTCTCTTGAGCTATCAAAAATATACATGACAAAAACAGCACTTGGAAAACAGCTCCCAGTAACAAAACTAATAATCAACATAAAAATCTGTGCAGTTGAATGACTTTTAAAAAAGAAACTAAGGAAATAACTAAAAGGGGCTGATGCGATCCCAGTTAAAGCAATAAGCACCCACATAGACCCATAGTCATTATCGTTATTAGTATAAATATCCACTTGGTAAGCTAAAATAATTAGCGAACATACAATAGTAGGGACAATATGTTTAACGATATCCCAAACAAAATTAGCAACCCAATAAGCAATAAGTGACACTCCACTAATCATATGCTGATGTTTAACATTGACTTCTCGTTCTTTTGTTATAAAAAGCACAATACCTGTAGGGATGAAACTAAATCCTAAAGAAAAAATTAAAGAACCAACAAAACCATCACCAGAACCAGAAAAATCTTTCATTTTTTTTGTAACGGGGAATGGATGGTTAAATGATTTTATTTTGAAACCAGAGGTTGCTTTGTATAATATTGCTTCGGCCATTGTGTTATAAACTATAGCTGGTGCTTGATATGCTCTTTGATCAAAGAAAGCTGTATAGAAATATTGATTATTGATATCATTTATTGTATTCAAATAAAATGAACTTGTGAGTTTTGGTTCGAGATCTCGATTATTGTAAACTTTTTCGCTCATATCTTGTATCTTGTTTGTATTAGTATTTTTTAATATTATAGTATTTTTTAATATTATAGTATTTTGGTTATCAATATAATCCATATAATCAGAGATTTTACTATCACCTCCATAGAAAATATTTTGAATTTTGCTGAATTTACTAAAAGAAAGCTCATACCCGCTATAATTCGCTAAAAATGATGGGATAAGCATCAAGCTTAAACCTATTATAATCAATATCACTGGGATAAAAATCTCAAATAATATAGTCTTAAAATCCCTTTTACTAGAAATCGCCCTTTTCTTTGTTAAAGTGATGAAATGGTTCCAGATAAGTGACCCTTTAATTCTATCTTTAGACAAAACAAAGCTATCTTCAATTAAAGGCGAATCTTCATCTTTATCATCATTAGCTTCTTTTTTAAGCATTTCATCATCACCTCTTGCAACCCTTAAAAAAACTTCCTCAAGCGTTGTAGCTGATATCGAATAAGACAATAAGCCAAAGTTATTCAGATTAGTATCAAGTTCTTCAAAAAAACTGATAAATTCTCCTGAACTTGATGAAGGAAGCTGAAAAGTTATCTCACCCTGATAATCAGTCATAAGTTTAGATCCTGTTATGTTTGATTTTACAAAGTTTTCAAGTTGTTTTGAGTTGCTTATAGCTTCTTGTGACTTAACCATAGTTAAATAGTACCCAACACCATATCTTGACTTTAAAAACATTGAACTACCACAACATCTAAGTTTACCTTCTGACATAATAGCAATCCTATCAGCAAGAACATCAGCTTCTTCCATATAATGGGTTGTTAATATAATAATTCTTCCAGTTTTATTATTTTTTAGCATATCCCACATATGTCTACGAGCTGTAAGATCCATTCCTGATGTAGGTTCATCTAATAATACTACAGGTGAATCTCCAATAAGGGCAATAGCTAAAGATAATTTCCGTTTCTGACCTCCTGATAAATGCTTAGTCTGTCTTTGTGCTTGAGGTAAAAGTTCTAATTCTTTTAGTTTGATTTGACTCATTTCATGTATTCTTTTCTTATCATTGATACCTTTAAATATGCTAAAAAGATAAAGATGTTCTTCAGCATTGAGGTCTGGGAATAGAACATTATGTTGAGGACATACACCTAGATGCTCACGGATTTTGTATAAATCTTTTGAAAGATAAGTCCCGTTTATTGTCATATCTCCTGTGGTTGCTGGTATTAAACCTGCCATCATAGACATAGTAGTAGTTTTACCTGCACCATTATGCCCAAGTAAAGCAAATATCTGCCCTTCGTATATATCAAGGTTAAGGTTTTCTACAGCTAGTTTATTAGCAAAACGTTTTGTCAGACCTCGGACTAATAGTGCTTTTCCTGAAGCTTTTTGTGTTTCTAAAGTTGAGTCAACAGGTTCGACTGCATCACCCCATTTGACTTCAGTTTCAAACAATGAGTCACTTGTATGAACTTTTCTTGGACACCAAAACCCTTTACTACACAAAAAGTACCATGGTCTTTTAACACCCCATTCTGTTGGCCATACAGCTTCAAGATAAATTGCAAGTACTGACATGTAAACAATATCTATTATCATTAACCCAATGTAAACACCAAAGTTATAATTTGCTATGGTATAATCTGAATTATTATGTTGTATTCCAGTCTGACCTGTTTCCAATTGGCATATAACATTTGTAACTAAAGTAAAACCTACTGTAGGAAGTAATGATGCTCCAGCTTTTTTGTTTAAAGACATTAGTGGGTCATTAACAGCAAAAGATACAAAATATGACCCAAGAAATATAGGAACTCCAACCAGTACAGCGCTTCTTGACTTTGAAAAGAACATGCTTAGAAATATACTAAAAGAAATGCAAGCCATGCCAAAAAGCCAAAAGTATAAAAATATCAGCCCTCCATTGGAATTGGTGAATATTTTCATCCTAACGGTCAATATTGTTATAATTATAGAAATAACTGTGTATATTATAACGTAATATGTTATCCAAGATAACCAATAAGCTGAGTTAGTCAAACCCATCATCATCATCATTTCCTTGGTCTTGGTTTCTTTTTCTTGAACTATTGCAGATAATAAACGGCACACTGGTACTAGATATGATATTATAATAAAAAAAGACAAGATGGACCCAATAGCAGTAAGAAATGTGTCTTCTATATATTTCCCAAATCGCATAGGAGCTATTGTAGCTTTTATATATGAATCAGGATTAGAAGTATTTGATTGGAGGAAGTAGTTGTGGACAAGGTTGTTAAGGGTTAAAAAACCATAGTTGAAGAAGTTCTTGCCGAAGTCAGTGGGGCTGACAATAAGGTCATCGTAATCTGGATTATCAAGATAGAAAATATCAATAAAATCGCCAAGCCTCCTCCCACCAGAAGGTTGTGTTTCTGTTATATTATATCTAAAGCTCACCTCATAATCATTAGATCCTTTATTTTCAAGATACACGGCAAAGCATAGCTTCCTACCGTCTTCGTATTTACTAGATTTGATAAAGTCTTCAAGATTAGTTATACTATCAAACTCTTGATGTGTATTTCCTGTTAAACCGGAAAGAGCATCTATTTTTGAAGTCATATAATTTATGAAATCATTCTCAATGATTTTATCACTTGTAATAATTGAATATGAAAATGATTTTGATTCTGGTCCTGCATCCTGATACATTGGGCAGCTTTTAAAAGGACTTTCCTGATTATCTTTTGCATTCCAGCTAGCCCCATCATATATGAGATAATCGGAAACTTCTGGGCTTATAAAATAGCTATCAGACACTTGATCATTCCAACTCTGAGCATCTTTATCTTTAGCAGGAGAAGTAGCCCTAATAAGGCCAATGACCACTATCAGGCCAATCGGAAATAGTACTTCACATAGTGAGCCGAAGACTTTACGCTTCCAAAGAATCCAATTTTTGAAAAGAAGAGCTCTGTATTGGCTCCAAACACCCATTTATATACTGACTTTCAGTCCATTAAAATTTGTTAGAAATCGAAGGATTATTCTAAGCCGACTTTGAATTGAAAATTTAGATTAAAAACTGGCTGATTATATCTTGAAAGATGATTTGATAATTTCTCACTCACTTCAGAACGGTAAAAGTCTTTCTAATGGGCTCTAATCAGAAATTTCATATTTCAGAGTAAAAAAAGTAGCAGGTGATTTTTAATATAATTAAAGTATTTGTTAAAAGGAATTACAGTTTATCTAGGTACTTGGATTTAATTTTATAATATATGATTTTTATAGGAGTTAATTTGATTTTATATTTGAGTTACAAGACTAGGATAAACAGCTTTGGGTTAAACAGAGTTTTATAATATAAGAGAGAATTGACTCTATCTTTATGTGATACAGTATATTATGATAAATTAGTTATAATGCAGCTCATCATGTTTATTATTTCAAAATTATAAACAATCATTTCATATTTTTTTACAACTAAGTAAGAATATTTATGAATTCTATCTATCTCACAAAGTAAGTAAATAAAATACTAACACTATTTATTCCATAATACCCTTAAAAGTTAAAATCTCAAGTAAATATGTCGAAGTGGTACTATATAGCAAGTGTATTGAAGCCAACAGCGGTATCCACAGCGGTAGTGTGTAATTTCTGTGATCCTATCAGCAGCAACCTCTGTATAGCTAAAGCGGAAAAGCTCGAAATCTATAAGATCACTTCAGAAAACTTAGAACTTTTATCAGAAGTGCCATTAGCTCATCAGATTGTTGCGTTAGTAAAATTGTCAAACAACCAAGACTCTAACAGTCTTTTAATCCTAACCGATAAGCCAACTTTAATGCTTGTTTCTTATACAGATGGACCAAAACTAAAAACTGAAGTTCTTCTTCCCAAAAAGAAACCCAAAGACAGTATCGACATGAAAATGGTGTTGAATTCAAGTGAAAATCTACTTGTCTGCTATGTTGAAAAGTCTTACCTAACAGCAATAACCATTAATGAAGGGAAAATTAGCGAAACTTTCATATCAGGGACTAGAGATGAAAACATTAGCGATTTATCTTTTATTAAAAACACAGATCGCTTAGTAGTTTGTTATGCCTACAAAGACAGAACTGGTTGTATACAATTTTTTGATGTAAATTTAAGCGATAGGAGAATTTCTGAGTATGGTGAAAGGTATCCATTTGATGAAATTCCCCGCAAAATACTTACAACTCAGAATGGTGGGATTTTAGTTTTTTTTACCGGATTTATGGTTGCTTTTGAAAATGCTGATGATGATTATAAAGTTGTTGAATATCCTTTTGAAGATATTCTAGCGGTTTGTGAAGTTACGGAAACTAGATGGGTATTAGGGAATGGTACTGGGAAACTTATGTTATTGAGTTATGGGAAAAATTATGAGATTAGCTATTTGGGTACAACATCAATTGCCACTTGTTTATGCTATTTAGATAATCAGATTTTTTATATTGGATCAAGGGTTAATCATCCTAAGCTTATAAGGGTGTTGACAGAAGCTAGGGATAATTCTTTTATAAGAGATGTGCAGGATTTTTTAAGTACTGCGCCAATTTTTGATTTTAGAGTAGTGAATGATAATGAAGTTGGAATTTTCGACTTAATAGCCTGTTCTGGAACCGACCTAAGTGGGGGTTTTCAACAAATCACTAAAGGTGTGAACACAAAAAAAATGTGTGAATTATCAAAAGATCTCCATAGCATCAGTGGCCTTTGGTCAATAAAAGTTAACAGTCCCTACCACACTCATATGTTTTTAAGTTTCATGCAATCAACTCGTGTATTTTCTATAACAAGTGAATCCATAACCAAAATGCCAACTGAAAATCTCCCTAGTCTAAATGAATGCACATTACTCGCAAGTACTTTAGATGATATTATCGTCCAAGTAACCCCAAATGGAATTTATCTTTTTTCATCATCCTGGGAAGAACTTTTTTCTTTATCATCAAGTTCATTGACTAATACAAGATTTTCTCATGCTTGTATGCATTCTAATCATATAGCTGTAGTCATAAATCCTTATGCTATTATATTATATACAATATCCTCACAAGGAATATTTGAAAAATGGAGAGTAAGTTGTGAGGCTGAAGTATCATCTATAAGCATAAACCATGAATATATTGTTTTAGGTTACTGGGAAGAAAACAATCTAACTGTTTTAGACTTAACTACAAGTGCGACTATATACAAAGAAACAAAACGATTTTCAGCTGTTTGTAGGTCGATAAAATTCATAAATCATGAAAATGAAGATTTAGCAGTTCATATGCTTATTGGACTTTCTGATGGCAACCTTGTTATTTATGATATTGAAAACAAAACTTTTAATAAAAACCAAACCCGACAAATTGGCTGCAAAGGTATCGTCCTTGAAGAAATCATCACAAATAACAGGCAGTATATTTTTGCTGCATGTGATCAGCCAACTATTTTTTATAATGAAAACTCTACTGTTCATAGCACAATTGTAAATCTACGAGATGTGTCTTATATGTGTAGTTTTCATACAGAAATGTTTCCAAAAAGTTTGGCAATTGTTATGAAAAATGAATTTCTTATTATAAACTTACCTGAACTTCAACAATATTCAGTAAGAGAATATGTGAAAAAAACGACTATAAGAAGAATTGTATGTTGTGATGATAAATATGTTGTTATATCTATGAATTCATTAAAAAAGTATTTCGTTCAACTTTATGATTTTGATAAAGAACTTGTTGATTCTATAGAATTTGATGCATTAGAAGACTTATATTCAATATACGCAACCCATAATAAAGTTTATGTAGGACTTGGTATTCGAGAAGCTAACAACCCAAATCCTATAGGTGGTAAAATCCTTATCTATATAATCAATTCTGGAAGGCTTAATCTTGTTGAACAAATCCGAACGAGTTCTTTCGTCTCTTATATCACATCTAAAGATAACTATCTTATTGTTGGGGTTTTTAAAGAAATACATTTGTTTCTTATAAATGGAAATACTTTAGAACTTAAAGACTCTAATCAAAAAATCAGTTATGTTTATTGTATTGATGTATATGAAGAAAATATCGCTGTTGCTGATTTGTTTAAAACTATTACTATATATTCACCTATAGAAAACAAATTAACACTTATGCATAAAAATTTCAATGTGTTATTACCGACTGCGTTAAAGTTTATCAATGCTAAAACTTTAGTTGTTGCTGATTCACAAGGGAATATAATTGTCCTTGCGGCTACTGTGCCAAAAACATTAACAATTATTGCTGGGTTTAATATTGGTAAACCAGAAATCCTTAATATCATTAGGACTATAAAAAACCAAACAAATTCATCGATAATTTTTGGGACTTGTAAAGGGAGGATTGGGGTTATTATTGAAATTAGTGATGAAACATATAAAATACTTGAAGTACTTCAAGAGTATTTGGCTAATAAAATGTTCTCATCACATCAGTTTGATAGTCAGGTTTTTGTTGTGGATAATAAAACTTTGAATATCCCACTTTTTATTAAAGGGGATATTATTAAGAACTACTTCGAACTTTCACAGGAACAACAATCTACAGCAGCTTTGATGGTGGGTACAAAAATAGGTAAACATATATATTCAGAAGAACTTGGGAATTTAGTTTTCAATTTGGTCAAATACCATTAGTTAAGTATGAAGATTTTGTAAATATTATTAGTTATAAGGAGTACTAAGTTTCACTTTTTTTTATGTTTTTTAGCGGATTCTAAAGCTTAGACTTGTGATTCTAAGTTTTTGATTGTTTTCATAACGATTTCGAGTTGATTTTTTAATTCGTCAATTTCGGATATTGGGGGTTTTAAAGGTTGGGATTCAGATGTTTTTTTTAAGATTTGAATCGATTTCTAAAAGCTTTATAATAACTTCTAAATGCTTATCAAGGATAAAGTTGTCAAGTGATTTTGAGTTGTCTAGAAGGACTTGAGGTGTATGAAAAATTTCCATAATCTTATCACGTAAAACATCAGTAATGCTACCTTTAATATTCAAATCTTTAACTTGATTTTTATAGTCCTCCCAAGGCATGACAATTTTTTTCCAATCATTTCTCTTTCTCCGCCAACAACAGAATTGACTAAAGAGAAAATTTTTTTCATAAATTATTTAAAATAAGGATTTATAGTATTTTTTTAACAAATAAAAGACTTGATGCCTAGGTTTTTTATGTTCCAACAAAATTATTTTCTAATTTGATATAATTTTTTAAACCTAACAATAAAGGTATTTTCATATGGGATGCAAGTGTACTAAGTCAAAAAAAATAATCAAAGGCCTAGTAATTGATGAAGACCTAGCAAAGACAATGGAAAAATATTGTTTTACACAAGAAAACATAAACCAGTTCTGGCGTTTGTTTTTAAAAACAGACACTGAGTAATTTCTACATAGTCGTTCAGGAACCGTAAGTGCCGGTGAAATTTTTACAGTAATTCGTGAGAAACCTAATTCAATAATCGCCCCTTATCTTATAGAATATATCTCAGACTTAGAAAAAGGCCATTCTGATAAATTGTCATTTCCTGAATTTGTCAGATCCGTTTCTAAACTATGCCTTTATACCCCAACTCAGATTATTCAATGTATTTCCTATATAGTTGTTTTCAAATGTATAGATGAAAATCGTGATGACTATCTTTCTAAAGACGAAATTATGTTTTTCCTTAAACGTCAGCATGAAGGCAAGATGATTTTCCCTAACAACTATCTTAAGTCGATTGAGTTGTTTAAAACTGATCGGTCAGATAAAATCGACTGGAGTATTTTCTATGTAGTGGAATTTGTTAGACTAGCCCGAGAAGTACCTTATATTGTCTTTCCAGCTTTCCGCCTACAAAACTCTTTAAGACTCTATAGTCTAGGCCCTTTAGAATGGAAAAAAGTCAATAAACGCCTGCTGAAAAAGAAAAAAAATGACGCTAAAGAAGCTGAAATCAAAGAATTAGAAATGCAAAAGGAACGAGAAAAAATCTGGTCGCAACAAATAGCAGAATGGGATGCTAGAGATCCAAACCTTTAAAACTGATTTATTTCTAATGACTTATTCGATTATTAACCATTTATAAAACGTCTTTTTATTTCTCCGATAGCTTTAGTTCCTTTGTCTCATCTCTAAATCTATGATTCATAGTAAAATTAATCTTTAAGATTTTGTCTATAATAATTTGCCCATTGTTTATAACAGGTTGATCTTTTAATTTAAAGCTAAAAGTCCTGGAGAATGAATTACTAGAGGAAAAGCTGTATAGACGATTTCAAGATCATTAGTTCCAATATTTGTTATAGTCATTAAACCACATATATGTCTTATAATACCCCATATTGGAAAATCTAAATCAAGGGCTGTTGAGATGAAACCAGTTAGTTCAATAAGTACACCAAATATAGATGGAGGGAGGAGGGTAATTTATATATAAAAAAATATCTGCAGATGATTTTTGTAGTAAAAACAACCACAGACCAATTTCAAATTTAGGGAAATCAACCATGGTATCAGCGACCATTTTCATAACAAGATGTGTGATTGTGAGCTTTTTACCTGTAGTTTTGTTAAAGTCTTCTATTTATTGAAGAGATTTGCTTATACGAACTTTAAAGTGCCCATGGACTTCTGGGAATCTGGGTCACGTTGCTAGATTTAGTTTCTGTCTTGGGAAGTTAAACTTTACCGCTGATTCTGGTACGAAAATACTGGCTAAATCGTAATATTCACCAACCATAAGCGCATAGATAAAAATATAAACCCAATCATAAAAAAAGCAATAAATAACTATAGATATAATACCTCAAACCCAAAAACCATTCATTATTCGATTTATAATAATCTAAATACAACAATTTAACTATAAAAACTTCTTTTCAAACATAAAATAATATCTAATTCCATACAACCTTAACTTTATTTACATCTTATTATCCTATAACCCTTTTATCTAATTCAATTATTATATATGGAACTCTTTGCATATGCAAGCGAAGGGGTGAGTTTTGAAGGGTCGCTCTCCAAAAAGGAAAAAGAAACAGCAGACGAAGAATCTATGACAGATGACATAAAATACGTAAATCGAGGTATGAACACAAGACCATTAAAAGACCAGGAAACACAAGTAGAAATAAAAAAAAAGCGGACAAAAGAAAGCGGCAACGTAGAGTCTTTTTTAAAAAAAGTTGAAGATCTAATGCATAAAGAACTCGATAAAACTTCAAAAGCATTTCAATGTATATAATAAACAGATTATCAAGTTGATTGGAATTTAGACTCCCCTCCAAAGATGATCCAATCCTACTCAGGTCCTAAAATCGAAGAAATAAAAAAAACTCAAAGTTCAGATGACTATTTCAGTACAGGTGGGGCAACTGAACTATCATTATCCGTATCTTCATTATCTTGGAACACAAAAGGTTCTATTCTTGCTGTCGGTTACTCATTTACAGGACATCTTGGCTGGTGTGGTCACCGATCTTTCCTTAGAACCTGGTCAACTTCAACATCCAAACAAGACGAATATGAAGTTGAAGGGTGTATATCATCTCTTGAGTTCTCAAATTTATCTCCATCAATTCTTGCTATAGGGACTTTTAATGGAGTTCTTATAACCTTAGACCTTGATAAAGGAGAAATTTTATCAAGATCAAGTATTGATGAATATCAACATCGTGAAAGTATCACAGGTTTAATTTGGGTATCACAAAGTCAATATAATCTTTATAGTATAAGTACTGATGGAAAAGTACTTAATTGGAATCAAGAAAATCTAGAATTTCCTATAAGAGGAGTTCTTATAAAAGGTAAACATGAACTTGAAGGTGGTACTTGTTTTGCAGTAACTGAAGATTGTAGTTCTTTGATTATTGGTGCAGAGTCTGGAAGGGTAATGAAATATAATATTCCTTCTCTTATAACACAATCTTTACCTAATGATGGGTTGAAAATAAAACCTGATGCTGAAATTGTACTTAATAATATGCATCCTACATATAGACAACAGTTATTGAAAGGAGCATCAAAGTTTTGTATGGATTTAGGGTTAAAAGAAGTTGATATTAGAGCATTGTTTATTAATAAGCCAGATATCGCTAAAGTTTACCCTAATGCTATGAGTTTACATTATGAAAGACATGATGGACCTGTTACGGGTATTGCTTGTAACCCTTTTCATAGAAATCTTTTTGCTACATCATCTACTGATTCTTATGTTAAAATTTATAATGGGCTTAATTCTAGGGCTAATCTTGTTCTTGAACCGGTTGTCGCTGGGAAAGTTATGAAAATTTCTTGGTCTGAAGTTAGACCTTTGGTTTTGGCTGTTGGCTGTGATAATGGGAGTGTTTATATTTATGACTTCCTTCAGTCTAAGACTCATTATGTTCTTGAAATATCTTATCAGAGGAATTTTGTTGCAGATGTCAAGTTTAATAAGAGAATAAAAGATTATTTGGCTATTGGGTATAGAACGGGAGAGGTTAGAATTTATCAGTTACCAGATATTTTTAATGTCGCACATCCTGATGAAGGTAGAAGATTGGCACTACTTTTAGATGATGTTCTTCATGAGTAAGATTTTCAAATAATTAGAATACTGGCTATTAATAGACTTCGTTAAATATTTATAGTTTATTAGTTTGTATGTTTTTGGATTATGATAAATAATATGTATTGTGTAGAGATTATACGATATTTTATTAACTAGTATTAGCTTATAATTTGATTTTTTTTTTTTCTTAGATTTTGAATATGAGTATATTCAATCTAATATTTTATGGTATTTTTTATTAACTTAAGCTTATAAAATCGCTTTAAAATCAGATATATCACATTTTTATCATAAAAATTCGAAACTAATCATTAATTAATTTATTACCTTTCAATTCAAACTTAACCTCCTCATCAACTATTTCTACAGCTTCCTTTTTATTTTTAGAGTATCTATTTTCAATCATATCATGCATTTCAAAAATAGTCAAATTCGCTTGAAAACTTGCTGGATAAAATCTAGTCATACTTTCCCTATATTTTACCAATCTTTGTGTAATTGGATTATCATAATTTCCTTCAAAAACCTCCGCAGTTTTCTCAGCAATCAAAGGTAGTTTTATAGTAGACTTACTTCTCATCGGGGATTTCTCTGATATTTTTTTCAAAGCCAAAGGGTTAACAGGTGACACACTTGCATTTTTCTTACGTTCAGGTTTACAGTTTACAAGAAAACTCTCAATAATCTCTTCGACCTGTTTTTGCTTATGATCATTTTCTTCACCAAAATGCAAATAATACTCAAAATAATCATTATTTTTAACTTGTACTCTAAAAGTTGTATTCTGCCAATGTTCTAACCATGATATATCCATTATATTAACCACCTGATTTTCTTGTACATTAAAACAAGTGTTAGGGTATTTATCATTATTAATCAAAGTTAACTCTATTATCCCTTGTACCATAGGTTTCCAATAAGGACTATTTTGATATTTAATTTCAAACCACTTGAGTTTTTGAGGTTGTATTTTCGCTGATTTTTTATATTTCCCTTTATCTAATTTAAACCTCTCTATAGGTTTTTCTTTATAATACTTTTCAACACTATACTCTTTAGGATGTATTTGACTTTTTTCTTTAACTGCTTTTTTGACTAATTGAATATTAGGATTTTGTTTATAATCATTATCACTTTTAAACATATCAAAAGACGATTTACTGTTTTGTCTACTTGGTTTATAGCTTGTGATCCATTCATTACTCATTTTATTACTTTTAGAATTTTTATGCCCTTCAGTTATTGTTGATATTTTTGTATTAGAAAACAACCCAAAATACTCATCTTTTGGTGTGAGTTTGCATTTTTCTAATAAAGACAGGTCTTTGAGTTTACTAAGGTTTGAAGAAGCACGTTCTTTGTATTTTTTAATGATTTTTACTTTTGGAATTACTTCTTTTATTGATAAAGCTTCGAGATCAGTTGATTTTATTAGACGATGATATTTTTCTATACGGTTAGTTTGGGGATCGGATATTGGGTTTTTGTTAATAACTGGCTGTGAGGATTTTTTAAATGGCTTTGTTGGTGGATCGGATGAGACTTTTAAGAATTTACCTAGTCCATAAAGCCTTGTGTCGTATTGGAAATCTTGGAAAAGATCTTTTATGCAATAGTGTTTTGGACCTCCTTTTGTTAGAGGATTGAAATAGGAATTTAGAGCATGCTGACGTTTTTCGATGTTTTTAAATTTGGATTCTAGAGTTGAAAAGTTCATATTACATATAGTATGTTGTTAAATATGATAATGTGATAGTTGGAGATTGTATTAGAAACTATTGAGATTTTTTGTTTTATTAGGTTTTTAAAGATTCATGTTTGGTTTTGTTGATGATAGGCTTTGTATTTAGGCAGAGGGATTGTGAGATTATGATAATTTAGCTTTGATGCTATTATAAGTTTGGGTATATTTGTAATTGATTAAACAACAAAAATATTTATTTTAGTGTAAAATAATAAACCTTCAATGAATCTATTAATCCTCAAGCAAAAAACCTAGTTTTTAAAAATATTGTAATTTTAAAAGTAATATCATATCATCTATAACCTCAAAAATAAAAAAAATCCACTCAATAACAACAACAATATTTCACAAAAAATCAAAAAATCTAAGCCCCATGAATTTCTATACCAATATCTTCAACAATCTCCCGCAATATAAAACTTAAAAAAATAAAAAAACTACAAAATTCGATCAAACACTCAAAATCCACTTTTCAATCCATTAAACCATCAAATCATCAAACCCTTAATTTCCCCAATCCAAACCATTTCTTCTCTCATAAAATCTCGCATATATTTTCCATAATCTAAACTGTTGAATAAAATCCCTATACATTACAATCCAAAATCTAAAAACTCTAATATTTTCCAAATTATTCCATTCATTTACTATGTATTAGAGTTAAATCGATCTAGTCTGCTTCGCTTGTCTTGCTTGCTTAAGCTGTTCAGCTTGTTGATTCAGCAAGTAATAAAAAACTCGAAGCGAAACTTGCGTTGGAGCGATATGCAAAAAAGTTGCCAGGAGCTCATGTTTAAAATGCCCATAAGAAGTCCTCTTATGCCCAAGATCTTTAAGGGCCTGAGCTATCGAAGCTTCAAGTGGAGCAGTTTTCCATGAAGATAAATCCGATGGAGCATTTTCTGGAATCAAACTTCCAGGCTCATAACTAAGAAAATCTATACTTGAACTATACTCTTCTGATAAACCCATTGTAATATATCTAACAAAAGCTTGAGTAGCTCCATAAAGAGAAAGTATTGGTACAGGGGATATCGATAACAATGATGATAAATGAATCACAGCCGACCTTTTTTTCCTTTTATCCAAATCAGGTAAGTACAATCTTAACAAATGCATCAAAGATTTTGTTGTTGTATTAATCATCCCTTCAACTTCATCATGATTCAATTTATGTGTTGGTTTCAAAACACCTAATCTTGTCGCGTTTATAAGCATCGACACTTCTATTTCATCAGTTTTAGCTTTTAATGCTTTAAAATCTGTGTCTGTAGCTTTTGATAAATCGAAAAACCATGTAATGGTTTTTACTCCATATTTTCCAGAGATCTCATCGGCTATTCTTGCTAGATTACTTTGAGACTTTCCTACAAGGACTATGTTTATACCCTTTTCTGCTAGAGCTTTACAGAAACCTTCACCTATTGAGTCATTTGCCCCAATAACCATTGCGTAACATCCGTTTCCGTAATTTTTGTAGATTAGATCTTCACCTCCATAGATGTAACTGTATACTTTTTTTACGGGAAGACCTATGGCTAAGCCTGCCAGCATAAATTTCCCATATTTCATNTAGATCTTCACCTCCATAGATGTAACTGTATACTTTTTTTACGGGAAGACCTATGGCTAAGCCTGCCAGCATAAATTTCCCATATTTCATCTTTGGAGTTATAAGGGAATAAATTCTACAAGTAAATATGATGTCATTAATATGAAAACCATTAGTTAGAGGTAATTTATTATTTTTGAAAATTTTTTTTCATAGTTTTTGAATATGATTTCAATAATTAGTTTTATTGTTGGAATTTTTGATACTTGGAGAGTAGTTAGGATGTTTGATTATGGTGTGCTTTTATTGTGATATTTTCCCTGGGAAATTAGGTATAAGATATGGATTCAGCAAAGATATTACAGATTTTGAATGCAAATTGATGGTCTTTTTGGGTTTTATTAAAAATAACCACTTTTGTTATTTGTAGTAAGCAACTCTAAAATTACTTATAAGCATAAAAATAGATAAAGAGTTATTTTTTTCTTAAGTCTGATATATTCCTCAGTTTTCATTTTAAGCAAATTTTACCATGGGCTATGCATTTATCTTTATTTTTTATAATCCATTAAAAACTTTATCTGGTTTTCCTTAACTCCTTGATGCAACAACAATATTATTTCTTTTCTACTAAGTTTTTATAAAACATTTACATCTACCTTCATTTTATAAACAAATATTTTAAACACACAAGAAAACTATATGCTTTAAACTCATCAATAGCAAAACCCTATAAAAAGTCAATATTTCATTAATAAACTACTGCATCCTTTTACAAAATAAAAAAAAATATCATCTTGAAATTATAAAATGTATNAAAACCCTATAAAAAGTCAATATTTCATTAATAAACTACTGCATCCTTTTACAAAATAAAAAAATATCATCTTGAAATTATAAAATGTATACACTCTATTTTCCATACTCTAAACCTAAAAGCAAACCAATTCCTATAATCAATATCATCAAAACAAAACTTTATCCTATAAAAGACATTATATTCAATCAAAAACTTTTCTAAAACCTATTCTTTCAATACCTAAAATCAAAACCTATCACCCAAAAAATCTCTCTTATCTCATCCCATCTACTAACTTAACTAATTAATAACTATGCCTTGCCAACTACGAGGAGCCTTCAAATCCACCGTAATTCCAAAAACCTTCAAAACTCCTTCAGCCAATACATAAGCACTTTGCACATCAGCAGGAACATCCTTCGCATAAACCATCACCGCAGTTGCCGGAATCTCCTTTTGTTTAAGTACATTTTTACATATCCCAGCACCCATAAAAAACTCTTTATATTGTAAAAAGTCTTTTTTCTCCATACCAAAATCATATTCTCCAATACCATTGTCAATAGTAAAAATCTCAGGTTCTTCAGCATTGATTTTGATTTCATCACAATTAGAAGAAACTAAAACTATTCTTGAGACTGAATTTTCAAGACACCATTTGATGAGTTTTTCTATAAAAAGCTTATTATCTGAACATAAAGATCGGATTTGTAAGACGGCAAATGATGAGAAATCAAAAAGTTCAATTGGCATAACTAGAGATGGATCGTTATCTAAAGCTTGATGACCAACTATTGGTAGGAATTCATTTGAGTAAATCCAACAGATTTTGTTATGAGGAAGGCTGTTGAGGATTAGATCTAGGGCAAGTGTACCGGAACTCCCGACTGAGATAGATGGGATTAGAAGGGTTTTACCGGATATGTTGATTGGTCCTTCGGATATTACTCTGAACATATTTATTTAAAGGTTTTTTATATGTGAGATTATTGTAAGGGAGGATTTTTTCTTTTTTTGAATGAAAAAGGGGTTAGATGAGTGGGATTTGGGTAGGAAAATTTTGTGGGTTGATTGAAATTTTAGATGTATGTCGTAATAGATTCCCTAACACCCATAAAAATTCCTAACCAACAAAATTTATGATTTTCTATCATTTATTCCTATAAACACATAAAATTCTATAAGAAAAAAGGTATTACTTATTAGTATTTAGAAATCCAAAAATAAAAATACACTAAACATATGGTGATAATATGGAATATTGTGATTATTTCTTGAAACTAGTCAAAACATCCATCTGCTGTAAAGGAAGCCCAAGTCACCATCAAGGGTCATCAATCGGGACAATAAACTTATCAGACAATTCAATCCAGAGTTCCATCATTGAACCAATTCATGAATCCGAAAATCCAATTCCCCAACAAAAACTAAAACCCCAAACAAACCAAATAACCGAAATATTAGATACCAAAAGCCCAGGGAATATAGAAGATTTTATAGTATCCCAAGAAGATAATGTTCAAGATATATGGGATGCAATTGACAATAACGACGTTGATTTTTTATTATCATGTTTTCTAAGCCACGATATAAACAGTCTTGAAGATTCTGAAGGACTTACTCCATTACACAGAGGAGTTATTGCTGGGAATTTCGAAGTGACTGAAATTCTATCTTGTAGACTTGATGTTTCAGCTAAAGATAAACTAGGGAGGACTGCATTACATCATGCTTGTATACATGGAAAAGGGAATATAGTTAAAGAACTTATAAAAAAAGGTGCAAGTGTTTCAGATTTCGATGTTTATGGCAAGGCTCCTTTGGATTATGCTGGAGAATATGAAGAAATTACTGAAATACTTTATCATAGTTGTGAGGTTAAAAATGGTACGTATATAAGTTCGAAAGAATTAATTTCGAGTTGTGAAGGGAATACTAGGATTGTAGAAAAAATTGATGAAGTTGAAAAAGATAGTACGGATAGAAAAGAATGTGTAGAGAAAATAGATTATTCTAGGTTTAAAGTAAAAGCATTGACTCAACCTAGGGTGGATATGAATAGGATAAGAAAATTCAAAGACTTTAATATAATAAAAGTCCTTGGAGTAAGCTATTTAGGAGAAGTTTATCTTATAAAAGATATAAAGACAAGATACTATTATGCAATGAAAGTTTTTAAAAAAAATAAACTTATATCAGAAGACCTTCTGAAAATAGCCCAGTCCGAAAAAAACCTGCTTTCGAAACTTATACACCCTTTTATTATACCTTTGATATTCTCATTTCAAACAAATGAAAACTTGATGCTGGTTTCACATTTCTGCAAACACGGGACTATAGCTTCACAAATTGGTTGTAAAATTCATATAAAAACAGATATTATACGTCTTTATGCTTGTGAATTAATAACCGCTCTTGAGTATATTCATAGCCAAGGATACATATATCAAGCTTTAACTCCAAAAAATATTTTAATCAATGAAGATGGGCATATTATGCTAAGTAATTTCCAAATGGCCAGACCAATTATAAACACTAATTCTAAAAGTCCGATAAAAGCAAATATGGCTTATTTACCTCCAGAAATTGTAAAAGGTGAACCATATAAAACTGAATCAGAATGGTATGCACTAGGTCTAGTCCTTTATGAAATGGCAACTTGTCAACCGTATTTCTTCGAAGAAAAATTTGGTAAAATCGAAGATAAAAGCTTAGAAGATCTAATAAAAAACCTTTTAAACCCAATACCAAACAAGCGTTTAGGTTTCAAACAAGGAGCTAAGAAAATAAAATCCCACTACTTTTTCTCGACTATAGATTGGAATATGATTATTAACAAAAATTATATAATCCCAGTTCCAGCTCTAACAGATATTGACCCACAATTTGTTGACCTTCATGTTTCGGATGATGAAGAAGTTGATAAAGACTTAAAAATCCAAGACTGGAGCTTTATAAGTCCAATTTAATATGTGCATGTAATTAGAGTAATATGATATTTTTACTATGAAAGAGTGTACTTTTAATAAATATTCATTATGTTTAAATATTTTACTACTTTTTAAATTGTCTACAATGCTGATAGACAATAATATTTAGATTGTGTACAGAGTATAAGGGTGTTTATAATTTTTTATTATAGAATAGTGAAAAAAAATATTTGAGAAATGTGAAAGAATCTTAGTGATTAAATAGTTTATGAGATAAGTTTTTAAAAGAATCGAGAGAGTATAAGAGAAGGAAAAATAAGATTGAAAAATAAAGGCTTGAAGATGGTGATGATGAAAATGAAAATAATTAATAAAGTGAAGGAAAGTGAGATAGTGAGAGGATAAAGATGAATGTATCTCAAAAATATAAGAAAAGCCTCGATAATGAAATTTCATGAAGTCCAGCCAAGAAAGTGATGCTAAAATTGTGAGGTAAATACCTAAAATAATATAGATTCCCAGGTACTGATAAAAATCCTCAATATTAGAAGCAAAATTATATGGAAGCATATATTAAGCGCATAAAAACAAAGACCAAGACTTTAAAATCCAAAACAAATCTAAGGCTACACAAAAGCCTCGCACAAAAAAATCTAAAGTCTAAAAAGATACATAATACCAAAAGTTAATATATTTTTCATAGGTGATAAAAATTAAACTATTATTAAAGCACTAATTTTACTCTTACTTATAAGCATATAATAATTTGGTATAAATAAAATATCAACAAAAAATATAGACATTTTCTGAACTTAAAGGTATGCACTTAATATATAAAATTCAGCTGATTTTCATAAGCTAACTACTAGAATCTAACCTGTTATAATAAAACTTTAAGTATTTCCTATTATTTATCAAATTGGGTTTATGATCAACTAATCTTAGAAGATCTGAACATTCAAATACTAATTAGGTTGTGCAAGAAATATTTACTTTAAGAGGACTGGAATTCTAAAAGAACTTGAAAATTATGGAAAAGATATCGCCAATGAGCTGTAAAAATTTTGTTAGTTTTTTATCCAGCAAAGTTTAAGAGCTGCAATTTCTTGATTTGACTCAATTAAGCTTATATTGACCTGATAGAATTAGTAAGCTAAGGAAAATGAAACTTAATTGAGTCAATTGAATGACACTATTCATTTCTTATAAATCTTAAGAGAAGTCTTGAAAAAATTGATTTTATTATAGAGCTCTAGTAAAATTTGAGGTAGAATAGTTTAATTTTCTTAATTTCGCCTTTTTGTCGAACTTTGATAAAAAGTTAGTGTTTATATACTTAAAAATCGTTATTTGTTCCATACCTTTATAAAAGACATAGATTTGTTAATCAAATAATAGTCATGCTTATAATAATTATGTCTTATCTTTGCAGTGCTAAAGGA
>MPUH01000805.1:0-33980 GCA_001970955.1 Stentor coeruleus | reverse complement strand
TACTATAAAAGAAGAAAATTAACAAAGGCTGGATAATAGTCAAACTAAAGACTAATTCCAGCCTGATCCAAACTTACTATAATTTTAAATAGAATTGAGTAGTAAAAAAATTTTATCAGTTCTTTATAACATATATACAAGTAATTATCATAAATTAACACTCTTAAAGCATTAAAATCTGGAAAAGATTATAAAACTAAAAACCATAAAATTTCCATGATCACTCTCAAAACTTATTACCAAATTCATTTAAATCTATAATTTACCTTTTTTTCAAAAATATTCTGAATCTGTCATCAAAAACCCTATATTTTTCCAATACTAAAAATATAAACCTTCTATCAACATAAAGCAATCTTACTTTATAATATTTTATTAATAATCTTAAATTAAATATGTTAATTAATAGATATAAATAGCATATATGATACAATTATTTAGCTCAAAGGACTACAGCATTTTAGTCTGTAGCTAATATGCCTATGTATAATCACTAATAAATAAAGCTCTAAATGATCTAAGTTCATGAAAAAACGAATACATTTTAAAACAAGTGATGATATTTATAGAAATGCATATCATATAAGAATAAAATAATTGTGTTTATAGGATGCTAATTGAATATTGGGCGATAATAATGATTTATGAGATTCTGGAATTTTGGTATTCTTTTGATTATTTTATTTGAATTTAGAATACTGCCTTGATTAACTTTATGGGCATTTACAGTATATAAAAATAATTAAAGTTTATGCTAAAGACTTCCATAATTATAACCATATAAGAATCCCATAAAAAGAAATACGATAAAATTAACACTATTTATATATTCCATTTATATACTAAGCAGAGCTCTTGCTAATGAGATACTTCGATATTTTATCACTTTCAGTGCCTTCGGGCTAAAATTATCATAATTATAACCATATAAGAATCCCATAAAAAGAAATATGAAAAATTAACAATATTTATATATTCCATTTATATACTAAGTAGAGCTCTTGCTAATGAGATACTTCGATATTTTATCACTTTCAGTGCCTTCGGGCTAAAATTATCTCTCATGGCGCTATAGCTTTTTATCTAAATCTAAAAATCCATTCACTTTTCTCTTCAAATCATAAATAATACCTTTTTCCATCTCAAAGCCACCAAAAAAATCAGCATCCATCCTAAAAAACCCTATTTTCAATCTATTTAAGTGCCTTTTAAAAAAAAACCATAAAACCCATGATAGAATTCAAAAAAATATTATTATTTAGCTTCAGTAAACGTCAAATGACTTATGCTTTGAACTTCTTTAGCACTAATACTTGACAGTTCAAATTTGCTTTCCTCAAGTTCCTCTTTAAACAGTTCCTTAAAACTAAACCGATTTCCTCTAATCTTACTAAGTTTATTCTCTAAAACAGGGTCAATTGATACCGGCACTCTACCTTTACTCAAAGAATACTTATCATCAATCCTACTTTTGCTTATAGAAATCCCATCATTCCTCAATTTCTCTTCTAAATAATTAACAATCGACCTATCTTCTAACACCAAAAGGGTTTCTTCAAACTCATAAGTATAATCAACTCCAATAGTCTCAATAACATATTTAAAGCATTCTTTAAACCGTTTTTGTTTTCTTTTTTTAGACCAAACTGCAAGTATCTGCACAGCATTTTCTTTCCTTTTATTGAAAATATGAAAATCAGCCCTACATACCTCAAATAAAAAACGTATTAAATCTAGGTTTCCAGTTTTACATGATATTAAAGCACAATTATCTCCTGTATATTCATCTTGATGATGGATATTAAATTCATTTGGTGGTGTTCTATTTTTGAAATATTCCCATATAAATTGTACAATATTTAATTTGCTTTTTTCAGTTGCTCTATGCAATGGTGACATTGTACTCATAGGTGTTATAGTTTTACTTTTTTCATTATTATGAGATTTTGTGTTTTTTGATGGAGTAAAGCTTAGGGATAATGAATCTGAGTCTGATACTAGAATTTCATCGTTTTTACCCAGATAGAAAGGCAGATAATATTCGAGAAGCTGTCGATGGCCGAGTTCACAGATTATGTCGATTGGCCTTTTACTTATATTTTCGAAACATTTGCTCATTGATGAGAGCTTTGCTTTGCCTAGCTCTAATATCACAGCGAAAGACTCGGTGAAACCTAGGAAGAGTGCGTAACCTAATGCGTTCATGTCATGGCTATAGATTTTTACGATAGGTTTGTTTATGTGTAACAATGGTTCTTTGTTAGCTGTTGGCGTGCTAAATTTAACAATTAAGTCTCTTATCTTATCGACAGAGTTTTTCTCGATAGCTTCCGTCATTTTGCGGGCAAGGTATTTATCGATGTTGACATTCTTTTTAATAACACAGCAGTTTCCCATTTATAATCGAAAAAATATGATTTCTTTATGTAAAAGCTTAATCATATAAAAAAGATATTATTTTATTAAAAGCTAACAGATTTATGGGTTATGGCTATTTTAGAATTTACTTCAACTTAATCAAAAGCTGTAAGATTCTAGAGTTAATATCTGTTTTAAAAACTTTTTCTTCTAAAGTAAAGTTCTTTATCAAGGAATTTTTCTTTCACACTCTAGTTGAAATCTTACTATACCTCTGACGTATTTTCGGTACCTGATCCCTGATAACGACTGAGTTTTTTCTGAAAAAGCATCTTTTTGCCTAGTCTTTTCAAGATAATATCCACAATTGTACTCTCTTCATCATCCACTTTACACCTTTTTGCAAATCTAATATAAACTTAATCTTGCTCTTATATTTACTTTTTAAATAATAAAGTTCTGCCAAAAATTTATTCTTCAAACTATTAATCATATCAAATAAAATGTATCCTCAGCTTACAAATATGATGTCTATATTTATTATGTTTTTACTTAACTCTTCATATTAATACTGTTCTTGCATTATCAGAAAATTTTCATAAGCTTCTTGTTGTTTTGATAAATCTTGTTTATGTTCATTAGTAATATTTTTAATCTAATTGTTTTTATAGCTTTCAGATGAAGAAAGAAGGAATTCTATATCTTGACGACTATGTTTAAATTTTTGTTCATGGTATTCTTGAAGAGCTTATAGATTTAATGTGTGCTTTTATGTTTTTTCTGTGAGTTATAGAAAGGTGGGAATTTAGTTCTTTAGTTTGTTTGAGTTGGTCGCTGAGGAATTTGAATTTTTCGATTAAGACAGGAGATTTGATAAAAAAAATTTATATTGGAAAAATTGCTTTTTGATACTTTTAATGATTGAATGCTGTCGAGAAAAGTGGTGTTATTTCGCTAATATGAAGGTTTTGAAAGGAGAGGCAGTGCTATTTCGCTGATGTAAAGGTTTGAAAGGCTTGGAATACTGAGTTCAAGGACTGTTAGATTATCTTATATAATAAAAATTAATATAATATTTTATATGATAATAAAACCTTAAAATAAATATTTCTTTCTTTCTAAGTCATTTAAAATCCTCACTAAAATTAACAATTTTAAATCCGTAATCAGTTAGCCTATTTCTTCAATACTTTCAGCCTTTTAAAATTCCCACAAATTTCCGATTTTTTTCTTCAGAAGGATCTTTCAAAGAAGAAACCTTATTTTTTCTAGAGGAAATTAGCCTATAATATTTTCTTTAATTTCTTTTACCCAATAAGTTTTGTTCTTAATTTATTTACCGAATCAAGTATACTCTTAAATTCCATTTTAATAACAACGTTGTTAATGGCGAAGAAACCCACAGGAACTGAAATTATCTACTCTTGCAACCCATTTAAATATCTCAG
Organism: Stentor coeruleus; assembly: GCA_001970955.1. Taxonomy (NCBI): domain Eukaryota; phylum Ciliophora; class Heterotrichea; order Heterotrichida; family Stentoridae; genus Stentor; species Stentor coeruleus. Next base: position 30,174 of record MPUH01000805.1, on the reverse strand, counting down.
ATAATAATATGGAGTCTGATAATAAAACGTGCGGTAACATATATCCAGGTATTTGCCTTGATAAAATCCTAAGTTTAGGAAAAATCAATTCATGTGATCACTTATTCCATTATAAATGCATATATCGCTGGTCACGGATATCAAATAATTGTCCTACTTGCCGAGTGACTTTTACAGAAATCTGCCACCTTAAAGGCACCAAGGTCTTGAAGAAAATCAAAATCCACGAAGATTCTCACTCAACAGAAGAAGATATTTCCAACTCTGACATAGAAGAATGGCAAGCAATATGTCCAGTATGTGAATCATCTAGTCAAGATTTCATGCTAATGTGTGAAGGAGAATTTGGTTGTTCTAATGTGTGCCACTCATACTGTTTGAATATAGATCCGATTCCTGAACATTGGATATGTCAAGATTGTGAGGTTCAAGAGTCAGAATCTTTAGCTGATGAAAACTCAGAATCTGAAGTACAGTCTTCAAGTATAGTTTCTGAGTCAGTATCTGAAATTGAAAGTGACCCTGAAGCTGAATATGAGCCAGTTCAAGAAAGCCCTGAGGTTAGAAGATCATCAAGACATAAGAATCAAGTTATAGCTAGAAGACATTCTTCAAGAATAAAATATTTATTGTCATCTGAAGAGGATGAAGCTTTAAGTATGAACTCTGATGATAATAGTAAGAGTTCTTTTGACGATGATGAAGACTATAAGTTTAGACAAAGGCGTCAAATCACAAAAAGAAAACGCTCTTCAAGAATTAAACAATCATCGTCTTCTGAAGAAAACGAAGCTTTAAGTTTAGAATCTGATGAAAATAATGAAAGTCTTATCGAAAATGAAGAAAACGACCAATCTTTTATTTCTGATGATTATGCAAAACATTTGAGAAGTACACCATTGAAGAGATTAAAGAAGAATTCAAAAGGGATAAGGATGGATTGTAATAGGAAAAAAAGAGAATATGCTGAAGATGAGGATAGGCCTTTGGTTTGTAGGATTCCGATTAAAAGGAATAGAAGTGGAAATGATGAGAATGAAAAAGAGTTAAAAGAATTTGTCAATGAGTTGGTGAGTAAGGAGATTAAGAATGAGCTTGAGATATTTAGAGGGGAACAGATAAACCAGGAAAGAATTAGAAGGACATTGATTGGGATTATTTTGAGAAATAATAGGTTGAGGGATTATAATGAAAACAGGACAGTTCAGAAAATGAGAACAGTTATAAGGAATTATGTAGCTGGACTTGTCTGATTAAGTAGATTATGAGTTTTTTTTTAAAATAGCTTGAGAGGAAAGTTATACTGAAGGATTATTTAATGTTATTTTCTTTGTTTAATTTAAGGTTTAGGCATTTTTTTTTTGGATATGAGCCAGAAAATTTAGGTTTATAGTAAATTATTTTTAAACATGGTATTTTATTTGTGAATGATTTTTTGGTTTAAGCTAGAAATTATGATATAAGAATGCGATAAAGTTTTATAAAATTAATATAAAATGAATATTTATAGAGGTTCAATATTCGAGCCTATGAGTATAAGTCAAAACAAAAGAGACTGCGGAATGCCTCAAGGTCTGAGAAATGTTGGGAATACTTGCTTTATGAATTCTTTGCTTCAGTGTTATTTTATGATTCCTCCACTTGTCAAAGAAGTCATGATGGCTTCTTTTGATAATGATTACCAAACTAATGGGTACTATGCAAAATTTGTCAGAGCATTGCAAATGCTTTTCGCTAGTATGATAAAAAGTACCAGAAAATATGCAGATCCTTCAAATCTTATTGACACCCTTTTAGATAGCTTTGGTAATCAAGTTCAATTTGGTGATCAGCAAGACATAGGAGAATTTCACATGATAATAGTAGAAAATATTGTAAAAGGTTTGCATGCATGTAAGCAAGTGCAAGGGATGATATTATGGAAAAGTCTAAAAGAACAAGGAAAAATAGAATCTTTATTTACTGGAGTCAATGCAGAAATTTTGTCTTATAAAGAAAACAATGAAAAAACAATCATACAAAAAGACGTAAAATTTGGTCCTATTATATTAGGAATTGAAGAAGGAGATCTGATGTCATCTTGGAAGAGTGCATCGAAAAACATAATAAAAGACTATAAAATCATGAACAAAAATACTACAGCGAAACAAGAAATCTGGATACAAAACCTTCCAAGTGTGCTGATTTTCCAATTGAAAAGGCATTTTTTCATAGAAGGTGATCCAACACCACTGAAAAGCAACGCATGCTTCAAATTCCCAGACGTCATTTACCCAGATCGGTTTATGCTTCAATACAAAGATCAGATTAAAGAGCTGAAAAAATCAGCTAAAAGTTTGCATTCTGAAATCAACCAACTAAAAAAACAAAAATCAACCCTCCAATATGACTTAAATGGGAAAACCTCAATCCTTGACTCTTTAAAAGTTATAAAAGACTTTCTATCAACTGAATCAGGTAAAAAAATCTCATCAGAATCAGCACTTTTATATGAAAAACTTGAAATTTTGTCTAATGAAATCCAAAAAAAAATCCTCGACATTGATAATAAAATCCAAGAAATCAGTCAGCAACTAGATGACATATACTCTAATTTTAAAAACAATAAATATTGTTTAAATTCTATACTAATCCATGAAGGTGCTGCTATATCAGGTCATTATTATGCATTTATCAAAGATTTCGACCAGCCTGAATATCTTCAATGGCGCAAGTACAATGATATTATTGTTACAAATGTTAGTCAAGAAGAAGTTAGGAAAACCTCAGAAGGATTCAATGACAGTTTATCTTCAGCATATTGTTTAATGTATGTCCGTGAAGAGCTTGTAAAACCTCAAACTGACTTGCCTTTACATTTATTTAACCCAGGTTCTGAGATGGAATTCTCAGATGAATATTCAACTTTTTTAAAAGAAGATGCTATTAACTACTACAAAAATATGAATGAAAATGATGAGTTAAACAGGGAAAACATAATAATGGAAGAGCAAGTTTCAAGAATACTTGAAGATTTTAACCAACTTTATACTGCAGATTTAGCTACATTTAATAAAATGAATGTAATGAAAAAAAAATATTATCATTTAGAGCTTGTAAACTGTGCAGTTTATATTATGTCTATACCTAATTGTGCACATTTAGCAAAATATTTTAGACTTGATAATTATATGTGGAAAACTTTTAGAAAGACTCTTACTGACTCGAGTATGAGAAAATTAAAAGATAAGCTTCGTGAAAAAATGGCTGGGTATGGCTTGCCAGATGTTAGTTTAAAAGAAGCTGACTTAAATAATTATTCAAGAATTTATAAATTGTATACTGAAGAATTTACCGACTTGATTTATGCTAACGAAATTTTGACTCAAATATGTGAGAATAACTTAAAATTCTCCTTGAAAATATATGCTATATGCATATTACAAAGTGAAAGAGGACAAAACTCTATAAGAACAGAACTTCATGAAATTTTTAAATCAGTCCTTGTTTATATGGTTATGAGCTTGTATAATATGTGCAAAAATAAAAACATCAGCGAAGTTATCGAAATTTGTGAATGTATTAATTTAATTTTCTACAATTTTTCTAGTCAAACTATTGGTAAAGGAGTTCTCTCATTAATAAATCAAATAAAAGTAGCTTTTATTAAAGACTTCAATGACACGAAAAAAGAATTCGAGCAAGCTCTTTTTAACTCAGTATGTGAAGAAGTTAATGATTTAACACTTATAAAGTATTATAGTCAAGTCGAAGCATACCAGCATTCTCTAGTTGGCTATGATTTTTTCAATACATATCATTATGAAGATGTAGATAGATATCAAAAACTCTGTAATACATTAACATCAGAATATTTAAAACAAGGCATCCAATTAGTCTTAAAAATCGAATCATCAAAGACTATAACACTCCAACAATTAAACAGCAAATACTAATAATTCTTCTAGCATTTTAAACCTAAATTTATTACTACTTCATAACTCTATTTTTTACCTTTTTTCAGCCCTACTTATTCATAAATCATATTATTTTAATACTATCAATGCAAAAACAAATAAATGAATTCTTTTGCCTTTTAACAAGAATTAAGTTATAAAAAAAACTTTAGGAAAGTTAAATCTAAGAGTTCTAAAAAAAAAAAAGAAGAAAATAAACGGAAATATTTGCATGGTAAAGATTTTAAATCACAAATGAACTGCTTAGATTGCTAACTGAATTAAAAGTTACTCTTTTAGGTATTCTAAATTTAAAATAATTACAATTTTGATAGCCAATATTGAAAATTATTGGTTGTAATCTTAAATGCTAATTATAATAAATGAAATGGTTATCACTTAAGATAAATCAATATTTACAAAGAAATAAAGAATTATTTGATAAGAAATTGATGATAGAATGAAATGAACTTATATTTGTTAATAAAGAACATAAGTATAGGGAAATGCTTAAAATAACCTTATAACAAGAATTATATGAGGAAAGTAATAAGATAAACTCATATAATGTGATATGAAGAAGCGACTAAATGAGATGGAAGGAAGGAAATAAAATGGGAGTAAGAAAGATTAAAGAAAGTTATTAATATGAAGAAATAAAAAGATAAGCTTATGAATAATACATAAAAAATACATAAAAAATACAGGAAATTGATTGGAAATATTATAAGATATTTTATTATTTTTAGATATTATAATAGTTTTCCTTATTCTATCAATATCATTAGAATATATAATCAATGAATTTAATTAGTCTCAAAAATAAAACTTTCAACACTTATATCTTTCCAAGATAATCATCAAAAAAAACTAGCAATTATTCTATCATTTAAATCTAAATCAATTATTTTTTCTTTCCTCCATGACGTTTCCCTTTCTTTTTCCCAGACTCCTGTCTTTTTTTCGCTTCATTCATAAGTTTATCCATCTCTCTTTTCATTTCAATATCTTTTTTCAACCTTTCTTCCTCCCATCTCATAACCTTTTCTTGTTTAGTTGCTTCTTCACGTCCCATTATGTCTATTTATATCTTACTAACTTTCTTCATATGTTCCTGCTGTAAAGTTATTTCTAGCATTTCCATATATTCATCTTCTTTATGAGCTGATTTCCTTTCATTCCATTCCATCATTCGTTCTTTATCATACAATTCTTTATTTCTTTGTAAATAATGATTTATCTCTCTTACAGTATCTAAGTCAAAATCATTCCTTCTAAAGTCAAAATGTATTATAACTTCATTGACCTTTAAAGCATCAGCTAATAATTTCCCACATTGATTATCTAAATTGCAACTGCTTAGATTCAAAGTAACCAAACAAGTATTTTTTTTTATTCCTTCAGCAATCGACACAATCCCGCTTATATCTTTTAAATCTTTATCATATAAATCATTCCCTTCTAAATCAATATATTTCATTGTATCATTGATTTCTAAAAGTTCCCCAACAACTCTTCCAGTACTTTTCCCAAGGTTATTTCCTTGTAATTCAAGTTTTTCTAAAGTAAAGTTTTTTTTTAACCTGGTCATAAGTTCTTCACCATCATCATCACTTATACCTTTTTTGACTAAATGAAGTTCTTTTAAAGATATATTTGTTTCAAGTGCTTCTGCTAAAATTCGCCAACGAGCTGGACCCATGTCAATACCAGAAAGGGTTACTTCTGAATTGGTATTGTTTGAGTTTAAATCAGCTATTAATTTGGCTAGACGACCTTCTAAAGTACTGCGTTGTTGCACTTCTTCACGTTTTCGACGATCTTCTTCAAGACGTTTTTTCTCAATTTCTTGTTTATGTTTGGCTCTTTCCCATTCCTCAGCCTTTAGCCGCTGTTGTTGCTCTTCACTCATTTTCTTTTCTTGTTTTTTGAACTCTTCATGTTGACGCTCTTGAGCTTCTATTCTTGCCTGTTCTTCAAGGTTTCTTTTGGTCTTTGGCAACTCTTTTACGAATTTGAATTCTGCTTGAACGGCAAATGGATCCATTTATATACTTTTGACATTAGGAATATTAGAAATTGTTAGGCATATGAAAATTTCTGATGTTTATAGGAATTTATATTTTTTTGAAATTGTAATAAAAAGGCTTTTAAGAATTTATGAGCTTTTGGTGATGATTAATTCATAGATTTTACTTATGATTATAGGAGAAGGTTATAATAATAGAGTGTTGTTTGTATGATAATCAAGGAAATTTATTTATAGGAAATTTTAGTTATTTAGAAGAATAACAGAAAAGTGTGTGGGAAATATATTTTGTATATAGTTATTGGAGTAAGGTATAAATATGATTAATTATCAAATATTTTATTAGGTTTTAAAAATTTTGTTAGTGCTTTAATAGGAATTCGGATTGTTTATGCATTTTATATTTTAAGTATATACACTAGTCTATTTCTTGATAATCAGAAACTAATATCTTTACTAAAAAGTAAAAAATATATAATTGGATTATTGATATTAGAAAATGGATGAAATGTGCGTTTATTATTTTTTGATGATATGTGAAGTGATTGAAAAATTTTTAGTTTTTTGAATCTAAAAGCAATTTTGGATAATATTCATCTTTATTTTATCTTGCATATAATTTTAACAAGTTTTAAATGAAAATCTTTATCTTAAGCTTTAAAGCTTTTAAAATTATTATACTAATTTCTTTTTCCATTAGTACAAAAATTAGCTTTGCGAGTTTATGTACAAAAGCGTTATTTAATTAATAAAAATGCTGATTCCGCGTATAATCTTTAGCCTAATTAGCTTTTATATATCCTAAATCTATTACTTAAAAATTTATACTAATAAATCACAACCAAAACAATAAAAATTTACTTTCTGTTGAAAATTATATTTAAATCATCGCTTCAATTGAAGCAAATTACAGTATATTCTAATTCAAAAGCAACCTTCAAGCCAAGGTAGCTTAAAAATCACCAACTAAATTGTCTTTTTAAAAAGTTTATCTCACCCGCTTCAAAATTTCTTGTGGGCCCTTTCAAACTTTAAAATCAGTTCCCAATCTCAATATCTTATACAAAAACTTGTATTATCTAATCATAAACTATATAAAATCCTTTTCTTAAGGTCTAAAACATTGTTTAACTTCATCAAAGTAAAATCCAATTAAACACTTTACAAGATTTCTAGCAAAATGGAATTTCTGTCCGGTTATATTAAAAATGATTGACCTTCATGAGAGTTTACTTGAAGAACCTCGAGACCAATATCCAAAAATCTGTCTAATATGCCACGAAAACGTCCCCAATATGACTAGAGTCAAGCAATGCAGTCATGACTTCTGCAATGACTGCCTAAAATTGTACCTAGACTACAAAATAACCAATGGCGAAGTATTAAGAATCCTTTGTCCATATTCTGACTGCGGTACAATACTCGAAGACAGCCTTATCCGGAACTTTACCTCAGAGAACTCTTACTTTAAATACAAGTACTACAAGAAAATCCGCCTTCTAGAAAAAAACATAAACCTACGTTGGTGCTCGAAACCTGGTTGTGATGGGTACTCAATTGGTAGTTTGCGTAACCGTAAGCTCACATGTAACAAATGTGAGTCAATTTTCTGCTATTTTTGCGGAAATGACTGGCACGATAAACAAAAATGTTCTAACAAATATGATAAGGATTTCGAAAAATGGGCCGTAAACAACAATGTCAAATTCTGTCCAGGATGTAAACATAGGGTCTTTAGAGAAGGAGGCTGTACTGAAATGAGATGTGCATCTTGTCAGTACACCTGGTGTTGGAATTGTGGTGTAAGCACAAAAGAACATAATGATTATCAATGTATGATGGGGAAAAGCTTTTTTGAACTTTATTGGACGACTATTATGGTATGTATTTTTATGCCTTTTCTATTACCTTTTGCTGTGTTTTTTGCGTTGTTGCTGAAAAATGAGGTTTTTCATATTAATGATAGCCATAAGAAGGTTTGGATTAAGGTTTTAGAGTACTTTGGTTTGTTTATTGTCTCACCTTTATTATTGGTTTGCATTGTATTTGGGTATTGCTGTTTGCTGATTAGTCAATTGTTGCTTGAATGTACTAGAAGAAGAGCTTATGTTCTAGTTGTGATTTTGGGTATTTTGATTGGAAGTGTTGTTGCTACTTTGGTCTTTGCTTTTGCTGCGGTTTTGTGTGTTTTACTGCCACCAGTTGGGTGTTTGTTCCTAGTGATTAAAATTGTATATGTTCTGAAAAGAAGATGTAAGTATGAGAAAAAGTGGGAATATTATCCTAGGACCGTAGTTTAAGTATATTAATAATTGAAGTCTTTTCATGATGATTAAATATAAGATGTGCTTATGAGGTGTAAAAGTTTAGTTTAGGGTTTTAGGAAGAATTTGATTTTTGGATCAAGATATTGAATTTTAAGGGTTAAAATCATGAGTTTAATATAAATTTATTAGAAACTATACTAAAACTGTGATAAAGTAATTTTGAATTTGAAATAATTAGAAAAGCAGATTAAATATATTAAAAAACAAAGTCTTAAAAATCTACACAATAAGTTCTTTAACAAAAAAACCAATTTAAAATCTCTAATAATACTATTCTAAACTAACTATAAAATAATTCTAAATGATTGACGCAGACAAAGAAAAGTCTTCTTCGAAATCAGGAATTAAACTATAGCTTTTCGACTTGCTCCTCTCAATCCCCGAATGTCTAATTTCTCTCTCTTTATCCACCCTTGCTTTAGCCAACATAGCTTTCCCTTCACTTTTTCTCATAGGATCCAATATATCCGAATACATAAATTGTTTTAACCCAATAGCATAAACAATTTTGTTATAAACATTAAAAGCATTAAGTACGCATAAAAGCACTAAAACAACAGGAAAATACTTAAAATATTGTTTTGCCATATAAGGTGTAGATTCAAATATGTTCATTGCTTTATCAAACTGAGTGTTGTTAACATTGATAAGTTGAAGGAAATTAAAAGTTACAACAGTAATTAACCTGGCCATAAAATAAGCACTAAAAGTTAGACTAGAAGGATGGGTATGATTGTTTTTATATAATCCATAAGCGCCTTGGAATTTTATTTGAAATAAAGGGATAAAGTTGCTGAAGACCAAATAAACTAATGGAATCATGCATAAGATCTGTTGAGTCAAAGGCCCATATTGGTTTTTAAACATCAATGCTAAAGGGTTTATCTCATAATCCAAATACAAAGTTGTCTCCCCAAAGACAATCATTAAACTCATAACAAAACACAGCCCAGCAAGGATTTTTAAAAACCCTGGTAAAACATAAACATGCCACAACCACTGAAAAAACTCTTTTATCCGTTTATATTTGCCATCTTTCTTCGGCCATAAAGCTGATTTTATAACATTTTTCTTACTTTTCTTGGCATTTAAAATATCTTCAACGGCAAAAGCTTCACTTGCAAGGACTTCCCAGAGACTCTAGATACAACTTACCAGTGATTTCTTTCAATGTCACATAAAAGGTATTTAAGCTTTTTATGGATAAGAACAATATCTTTATATTTTGGAGGCTCTGTTTTGATTGATTGAACTTGAAGGCTGCATTTGTAATTTTCTGGAAATAAAGATAAAAGTTGATCACAAAGACTTGTAATATAAGTATCATTATAAGCTAAAACACTAGCTTCTTGTATTTTCATATAGCATTCTTGAAGGTCATGAATGTTTTTTTTCTTGTTTGTGTCTATTTGTGCAGCTTTCATATATAGGGTTTCTTTATAAGTTTCAAGATTTCCCTGCTTCCAGAGGCTTATGGGTATTGAGATAAGCCCATGTCCTAGGAGGAGAATAATAAGAACAAGACCCCAAAGATTGCTTAGAAGTACGAGAACTTCTGGTACACTTGCTAAGGTTAAAGCATTGATAATGTAAAGATAAATGAGGAATCCTCCAAGTGCTATAAAAAACACGATGTAGAATTTGATTTCTTGGTATATTGAATCTTTTACCTTGGCCACAAATGAAAACTCACCAGAACTGTAGTAATTACTCATTATAGGGAGGATAAGCCATGAAGTGGTGTATATTGACCAGTATAGGAAGATCCAGGAAATCTTGAGAATAGAATCCATTCCTGAACCTCCAGTTGATATGTAGACGTCGTATGGGATCAAAGTGACGATTACAAATGAGTTGAACCAGCCTATAAACACAAAAAAGTATACTAGAGGATGAGTATTTTTGGTTGGGTATGAGTACAACAAAAGCACTGTAAAGATGAATACACATGCCAAAATAAAAATCGTAAACATTTCTGCCAACATTTTTATGTAACATTATCTTAACTAGTTAATTTATAATCAAGGATGGTTAGGTTTTAAGATAATAAGTTTATAAAGACAAATTGGTTTTAAAAATAGAGGTTCAGAAAAACTAGCTTAATAGGTATTTCTATTATAAACTTATAACTAATCCTAATTCTTATACTTTTCTAAATAAATCTGTGGAAAGCCTNTAACTCTTAAAAAAAAAATTAACTGATATTAAGTACTAAAAACAGAAAAACTAGCTTAATAGGTATTTCTATTATAAACTTATAACTAATCCTAATTCTTATACTTTTCTAAATAAATCTGTGGAAAGCCTACCCTTCCTTTAAGTTCTCCAAACCTCTTATGAAATTCATTAATTTCCTTCATACAATCAGCAATTTCTTTATCAGAAAATATCTCAATGTTCTTATCTTCCTTATTATAACTTGTTTTTCCTAATGATCTTTTAAAGCTTTCCTGCTTATTATCAGGGCTTAAAGTTTTATTCTCAGTTATTCTTGATGATCCAGGTAATACAGACCTACTACCTTTAACCCTTTCAGCACCTAATAATCCATAAGTTTCAATATAATCATCAATATATCTTTTTTTACCAGCTCTTGGTACTGACAAAGATTGGATTCTATTATTTACCTTGTTTATAGGAAGCATATTCATTGTTTTATATTTAGTAAGTCCTGTTTTTTTTTGCAAATCTTCAGTTTTTGTTTTTCTTTTAGCATAGTTTGATAAGTTATCCAAACGGAATTTATGTAACATTTGCTGTTTTTGAATTTCCATATTAGCTTCATTTTCTAGCTTTTGGGTTATTCGCTTTATAGCAGCTTGATCATTTCTTATTACAATATCGCTGACAACAAGTTTAAATCTATTTTCAGGCAAATGAGGGTAGTTCTGTTCAAAACTAGCAGTTTTGTCACAGAAAGGCCTGATGCCAGGGTCTTTGCAAATTTGTAAAAACGATTTTCTTGGTATGCGCAGATCTGAAGTTGAGAAATTCTTGTAGTTGTTTAAAGTGAAATATGAGTTCCCTTCATTTGTATTGGTAAAAGTCTGCTGAGAAACTGTTTTAAAGATGCTTTCTGATAGATTATCACCTTTTGGCCCAATCATTTATTACTATTATAAGTTTATATAATCTAAGTTTAATTAGAAATGCTTTTTGCATATTGATTATTTGAGCAAAAGCTTAATTTTCATATATTCCACAATTATGTAGGCAGTCTAAAAAATGCTTATTTCCTTCAGGTTCATTTATCCCTAAAAACATATCAAAAATATTATCCTATTGTATTTTCTAATATAAAAATGCTTTTTTGTATTTCAACTTTTTTAAGCATAACTCTTCAAAGGCTAAGTGTATGATTGATTCTTAAGCTGCTTTCTGCAATAAAAATCCATAAGGTAATTCTAGGAATTACACTGGTTTCTTAAATGATGACATATTTAACATTATTTCTTCCTTATATGTCTGAGAATCATCTTAGGGTTCTGAGCTATTGCCTTAAGATTATTCACTTCTTCCATTGCCAGGCGTGCTTTGTCTTCAGCTTCTTTNTTCTGAGCTATTGCCTTAAGATTATTCACTTCTTCCATTGCCAGGCGTGCTTTGTCTTCAGCTTCTTTAATCTTCACATTTGCAAGCATTTGATAATACTTTTTCCTCTGTTGAAAGCCTCTCCAACAAGCTTGTATTGTTGTAGCAGCAAGTTTTTCTTGAGCTCTATGTTTCATAGAATTGATTTTCTTCTTCTTATTTTCTTGTATTTCATTTATATTACCCAAATATAACTTTCTAGATATTTTAAATTCATCAACAGGGGGTAAATAACTATCTCTACGATTTTGACTGGTTCCTGATTTTTCTAAATACCTTGGGGTTATTGGATTTAATGTCCATGAAGTTGTGTGAGAATCTATTGTGGATTTTGGTGAATAGTTTGTCCCTCTTAGTTTATCATTGTTTTTATTTTGTGCTTTTAGTAGTGCATTTTCTTTTTTTCTCTCTTGAATTTCGTATTGGATATCCATATAAAGCCTTTTTAAGTTATTTTTCATGTTATCACAAGCATTGGACCTTGCTCGGTTGCATAATTCGTGCCCTTTTTTTATAAACTGCAAGGCTTCAGGGAGCATTTTCAGAGCCCTGTATTCGATTCCTATACGTAAATAACAGTTTATTATAGAAGCAATAACTTTGTGGTTAGATTTAAATTCGCTTTTTAATAAAGCTAAAGCTTTGATTGAATATTTTAATGATAATTCGTGCTCAGTTTCAAGGGCAAAGAGTATTGAGATGTTGAGATAAATATTTGCTATAGTCTCTTTGTTATTAGAAGTTGAACTTTCTAGCTTTAAAGATTGGAAAAAATAGTTTAAGGACTGGTTGACTTGTCCTAGACGTTTATAGAAGCATCCAAAATTGTTGTAGGTCAAAGCTAATAAATTACTTTTTTTATTAGAATTGTTTATAAGATTGATTTTCGATAAGGCTTGGTTGAGGTAGGATATTGCGTGATTGTACATTTCAGAGGTTAAATGGGTCATGGCAAGATGATTTAATTCCTCGATACTATTTTCTATAGAATTCTCTTGTCTTTGGTTCATTTTTGTATGTAAAGTGTATTAATTTTTTATAATATGGGCAGTATTTTAAGTTAGGCCAATGTTTTGGGAGATAAAATTGATAGGGGGAGGAATTTGAGAGGATCAAAAGGGACTTTTGATGAAAATAAAGGGATTTGATAGGATATTTTTTATTGATTATTGGTTTAAGGCTAGAGAGATTTCGCATGCTTCGATTTATCTTAAAATGAGAAGGGATTAGTTAGATATATTTCTGAGGTTTATGAAATTGATAATGTTGAATAGAAAGATTGAAGGTAGATTATTAAAGGATGAGGGTTTTGCTATTTTGTCTATCTTACTTATGCTTTATAAAACTAATTCAATGATATTCACTAAATTACTCTGGTAAAGAGAGCCTTATGGACTGTCTAAGTAGTCTTAATTGTTAAAGCAGTGATAGACATGTTCTATAAGCTCATCATTTAAGGAAATTAAATTATTTAGAAAAACTTTCATGCATATGCTTTTATCATATATTTATTATGCATATTTGATTAATAGTTATATTAGATTTGCTGAAATTTTGACTGGTAATATGGTATATATGTATACTTTTATTTTACTATCAAATGTTCATTTTTAATTGTAATACGCTCTAAAAGTTATATCTTTATGTTCCAATCATGTATATTTCAACTATTGAGAAAGTGTAAATTAAAAAACTCTTTAAACATAAAAAGTATGTTTTACTTTATCATTTTAAAATTCCATTTAAATTTTCACCATGCAATCCTGTAAAAGATGCATAAGCCTATGCAAAGTCAACTGCGCAAAAATAAATATCCAAAGGTAAAACTTCAATCTTTTCGAAACACTCTCAGGATCTTCTATTTCTAATTTCCTTATAATCTTTCTATGCTTATAAATATTGAACACAATAAAAATTATAAAGGGAATATAAAACCATAAAACCTTATCACTGAATTACTTATCCTGTGAAATCCAACACTATCCTTATGCAGGAGTTTGAAAGCAAAATTTTTTAAGCTAGTTTTTTTAAATTATATATATATTCATGGAAGAACCAAGCACTAGGAGATTTAGGCTTGAACCAACAATTGCTACTACATAGTTAATTTTTATCATCATTTTACATATGATAAATTGCTAATATTTTTTATTGTTTTAGAGTATTATAGTAGCTTATTAATGAGTAGAAATGAAATAAGGTAATTGAATCAAGTAGGATAAAGTTTGAATTTTTGGTACTTGGATTTTAGTGGAAAAAAGAGTTTAAGAGACTTTTATGGTTGTGATAATTAATGAATATATCACGGATTGTGATTTGCATGATTTCTTTAAGTAGACATTTTCAGATTTGTTAATGCTGAAATTAGGTGCTTTTACAAAAATTGATGCTTTAACAAGCTAAATCCAGAAACATAAAGCGAAATGTAAATCTTGAATGAAATTATAATTTTCTCTAACTTTTTATATTTATTTTTAAGACTTTTATATTAGTATATATACTAAAACTATAATTGAATTAAATATTTTCTTTGCATTCAATTTTTGTTTAAACGACTTTTTATTTGATAAACTTGGAGTTTATTTATAAGAGCACCCCAGGTAAATTACATTATTATTAATTATCAAATGAAGAGTTATTTCCGGGGTAGTCAAGCTCTGATAATCTTGAAGTTATACTCAGGTTACTAGGATTACTAGTGTTATTTTTTTCGACATAAAGTCTCCATTTTTTGAGTATATTCTTTAAAATCATTGAGTTTAAAAATGTATCTTGGTTACGGTCAAGAAGTTGCTTATTTTTAAGATATTTTTCTCTTATCTTCTTTAGAGCACGTTTTACAGTATGCTCTTCTTTACGTACAAGTTTTAGCATGCGCTTGTCACAATTTTTTTTATGACTAGTGCTATAGCGTTTTTTCATAATAGCATAGAGAACATCATGAAAATATACATACCCTTCAGAGTCCATAGGAAGGTTCATCGACCCAATAAACTGAACAACATTTTGCTCCATATGTTCACTAAGCAATCTAAACTCACTAACAAATTCCCTCATACACTTAACAAGATTTTCTTTGTGCATCCTATAATACTCATGCGAACTCGTATTATTCATCCAATGATTCTTAAAAATCTTCAAATCCTTCGTAAAAATGCTCAAAGAGTTCTCAGGGTTATGAGAAAATTCTTCATAATTCTGAAGTATAATCGAGACAAACAACTCCAAAACCACAAAATCAACAACAATCACAAAAGACAAAAAATATATAATATAAACTTTGGAGCCCATTTGTGTAACACAATCAAACATAATAGTCGGATAGTCTTCTCCTGTAGAAATCCTCCACAATATTCTCATAGCTTGATGAAAATTGCTGAAATTAAAATACCCATTAATAGCATTACCATTCCCTACATCATGAAAAAGAAATACTCCAAGTATTGCATATATAAAAAACACTAAAAGAAGTAAGCTTAGAACATTGAGTATAGCAGGTAATGCATATATAATAATAGTAATGAGTTTCTGTAAACTTTCTAAACTTTTGACAAGTCTTAGTAATCGTGATATTCTTAATACCCTCACAACTCTTATAAGCTGTGGACCTTGACGAAGGAGAGTATTACTTGATGACCCAGAGTAAACTATAGACAAATCGATAATTGATGTTGAAACTATAAAAAAGTCAAAACAATTCCATGCACTTCTAAAGTAATTTTTTCCGAGACCTATAATTTTTATCATTGCTTCTAATATAAAAATATAAGTGCAGGTCATGTTTAAATACTCAATTGTTTCCATATACTTTGCATCAGCATTATCATAAGGCATGGCCATAATGAGCATATTTAGCATAATAACAACCATTATAATAACTTCAAATTTTTTGCTTTTACTAATTTCGTGTAGATTTCTTCCAATCCAGGACTTTGGGATTTGATGGTTTGAAACTTCAGGTTTGACATTAACAACAAGTTGCTGTATTTCGTTCCAGAGTAGTTGTTTTTTTGTAAGGAATAAAGTTGCTATTGAAGTCTCGTTCTTTTTGGCTTCGTCAAATTTACTGAATACAATAACAGTGAATAGATTGACTAAGAAAAAATTTCCGATAAGTAAATAGACTATATAATAATAAGCTATAGCAGGATTGTAATTGGTTACTGGTGATAATCCAACAGCTCTAGCATCAACTCCTTCATACATACGATTAGGCCATGATTCTTGGGACATGACAATGAAAAGTGTGACTAAAGCTTCAAGAACACTGTCGAAATTCGCATTTGTGTTAATCCATTCATGACCTGAGTTGATACATAAAGTCATTTCTGATATAAGTGGTTCAGAACAATAATACATTTTCCCTCCTAATAATGATACCCCTAATATAGCAAAGACTAGCCAAATAATAAAAATGATTACTAGAACATTGCATATAGCTACTAAAGATTCGATTAAAGCACTCACAGCTATTTTCATTGACACATTTTTATTAATAAGGCGCAAAGGTCGCAATGTTCTTAGAAGTCTGAAAAGTTTGATTATAGGAAGGTCAACTGTACTCATTGATAAGTCTATAAGAGATAGAATGACAATAATAAAGTCAAGTTTGTTCCAGTTGTCTCGCATATAGCACATACGATCTCTGATTAATCCAAAAGCTATAGATTTTATGATAAACTCAAGAGTGAAAATCGAAGTAAAAATATCGTCTATCATTTGTGATGCTCTAACTTGTAAGTCTGAGGTATTATTGTTAATTATATAAGTGTCCCAAGCAAGTTTCAGGCTATTTAGCACTATAACCACCAAAATAATATTATCAAGCACTGAGTTTCTACAGAGCCACATGCAACGCTTCCTAATAAAATTATCTTTTGAAAACACATAATAGCTTTTTTCGCAAGCAACTCCTTTAAAAAAATCCTTTGGTTCATTTTGTTCAATATTTTCGCTATTCTCACTAAAACTGTCCATATACATTTCAATACTTTCTAAGCGCATCTGGAAATTTGTACCCATTCTTTTTATAATTGATCCTGACTCATTATCATCACCCTCACTAACACTACCAACACTATCTAATAATATAGCCAAAAAAAGATTCAAAAGAATAAAATTCCCTAGTATAAGCCAGATTATAAGAAAAAGTGAACTGCCGACTCCAAGTGTACTTCTTAATGTTGAAGTTAAAACATCATTCCAGTTTTCTGTTGAGAGTACTTGGAAAGTTGTGACAAAAGCCCAGTGGAATGTGTCGAAATTGCCTCGAGGAAGACCTTCAGGAAAATTAAAAGTCCCACCATAGATTTGCATGCCAAGTAAAGTGAATATAAGCTGGAAAAGTAATAATAATAGGAATAAATACCCAAAGCTTGTAATAGAATTTCCTATAAGTTTAATAATACTTTCTAATGATTTGAGGTATCTGAAGAGTCGGACAACTTTGAGTACTCGGAAAATACGGAAGATTCTTATTGCCCTGAAAGCTGAAATAGCACTTGTCCCTCCTGAGATGAGGAAAATTTCGACAAGGCTTAAAGTGACTACAATAACGTCAAAGTAGTTCATGAAGTCGCGGAGATAAGCTCTTGGTCCAAGGGCGATGACTTTAACAATTAGTTCTGAGGCAAAAAAGTATGTAAAAAATGTGTTGATGTCTTGAAGGTTTTTAGATGTTTTTGAATCTATACCATAGTGATCATAAGCGAGAATTGAAGTGTTGATTACAACAGAAAGTATTATCAGACTATTGAAGTATCGATGGGAAACTATGTATTTCAGAGGGTATTTTAGCTGTTCCCAAGTACCCATGTGACCTTTTGACCAGATACGAAAATTCATATGAGATAAACAAGATGAAATAGATTTTTGGTCTCTTGTGCCACAACTTCCTACATCTAAACCTGACCAGTCTCCTTCAACTATATTCCCACTCCGTGCTAGAATTTCCACAATTTTCTTAGCTTCGTAGTTAAGTTCGAAAAAAGCTGAATTAGCATCTTTTCTCAGCATAAAAAACTCATACAATTTAAACTTGCCTTTTTTCTCTGAGAATTTTTCATATATCCCACTAATCCTTTTCTCCTGTTCTTCAATAACAGCACATGACGGTTTTTCTTTATATTTAAAACTATATTCCGTTTCGCAGCAGTATTTTTCCTTTTTATATATTGGTTTAATTTCTTGATAAGAATCTGAAGTTATCATATGGCTTTCTAGCAATTCAAGTCTTGATTTTTTAATATTATTAGGATCTGTCTTAAGCATATGCAAAGTTTGTTTTTTTACTGTAATAGCTTGCTTAAGTCTTATAAATGACGATCTACTTTTAGCCTCGTCAACTTCAGGGCTTAAAAGATTATAAGACTCTCGCTTATTGACAAAAGCTGAGTCACGTCTAAAAGCTACAGAAGCTATTGTAAGCCTTCTAAAACGATCAGGGTGTGATGAGCTTTTGACCATTGGGATGATTTTCTGAGCCAATTCCGAATCAGAAAGCTTTGGACTAATTACTTGAGCCTCAACTTCTTGCTCCTTTTTATTCTCTTGGTCCTTTTTAGCTTTTTCCCATAAATACAGCGATACTTCTTCAGGTTCAAGTTCTTCTGAAGGTTTCCGATTTGTCTTGATATTATTCATTAAATTTGTGTCGAATCGTACGTTTTTCCCCAACAACTGCGCTTCTGTGTCTATAGTCAAGAGTTTTTTTGTATTAGGCTCCTCAAGTCGCCTTGTATTATTATAAATCCTCTGAAAAAGGTCTTCATCGACCTGAGTNGGGTTTGTGTCTCAAGTCGCCTTGTATTATTATAAATCCTCTGAAAAAGGTCTTCATCGACCTGAGTATAATCATTATTAGCTTTTTGAAATATTGAGTCTGATATTTCTTTAAATGATGAAGTTATAATAGCTAATGTGAGGTTTAAAATCAAATTTCCAGCAATGAACAACAGCGGCAAATAAAAAAAATACGCAAACCGACTCATTGCCTGCTCAGTGTAAAGCATAATTGTCGTCCATCCTTCCATAGTAATAATCTGAAACACAGTTATAAACGCCATGTAAATATTATCGAAATTCGTCACACCTTTATTTGGATTATCTAAAGATTGTACACATACATAAGAATTTCCACAGGCTTCTGCTCCACAAAGGTCATCACCATAACTATAAACCCCACTATTTAAGTCCATACAATGTTGTTTAAGAAGACCCATCCATAACTGAACTGCTCCAATAGCAAAAACAAAGGTAAAAAAAAATAGAACTACTAAAGCTGATAGCAAAGGTTTGATTGAATTCAATAATGCTAGGAATAAAGCTCTCATACCACCTATTGAACTAATGCTTCGTAAAGGTCTTAATACACGAATTGATCTAAGGGCTGATAGTTTGAAACCTGAATCTGCAAAAGTATCAAGCCAAGCAGTAAAGATTATGAAGAAATCAAGGACATTCCACCAGTCTCTAAGGTAAGCGTTTTTGTTAAGGATGAAACCTAAACTGCTTATTTTTAAACCACACTCAATAGAATAAAATATCACTAGAAACAACTCGATCTCAGGGTATGGATGAGGTAAATTATTAGCTAAAGGGTCTTCAAGGGCAAGTATTGCGGTATTGAAAATTATAACAAGAATTACCACAAATTCAAAAACACTGTTTCCTATAATCAAACTGCACAGTTCAGAAAATCCTTTCATTATTCTTAAAATAACTTTTCTGAACTCTAATAATGGGAGATTATCTATATGTTCATCAACTTTTTCTATATCTTTTCGTATTCGGATTTGCAGGTAGTTTTGCAGCTCAGATAGAAGTTTATGTGGGATTAATTCTGGTTCATCTGGTTCTATATAGATAGAAGCTCGAGGAGCTTCTTTGTGCAGCATGGGGACAGGGGTGAATTCATGGCTTAAAAAACTACTGGAAAAGCTTATGTCATTAAGAGTTTCTTTAATATGCTGAGAGTAATTTTCATCAAAACTGGTTTTTGATTCAAGGGCTGGCTGGCGAAAATCGCTGTCTAAGTCTTCAATTCTGAATTGGTTTTGCATATAGGATTCTTCGTTCAAATATCGTGATTCATGAAAGTCCATCAAATTTATATATTTTTATATAAGATATTTTATAATGTCATCGTTTTGGATGAAGAAGCTAGAAATTAATTTTTTATGAGAGTTTGACTATGAGTTTTGTTGGGGAAAAAGTATGGAGAAGATTTAGAAGGATTAGAAGAAGGAAATTGAAGAGATTATGAGGAGAATGTGATTAATATGAAAGTATGATTTGGGCTATGATAAAGTGAAATTTTAAAGGGAATCGATAGGTTAGAATTTAGGATGTTGAAAAAGATAATAGACTGTTTTAGTAATGAAATTATGTTTAGGGGAATATTATTTAGGACATTGTTATATGAAGGAATTTAAAAATTATAAAAGACTTTGACGGGGTTATTAAATTTTTGAAGAAATACTGTTTTAAAGTGATTATGAGTAGTGGGAAAAGTTTGGGGTAAGCTTCTTTTATCTGTTTTTTGTTGTTGTGAAAAAGATTTGTATTAGATAATATAGTTAAATTTATAAGAAAACGATTTTAAAGATATATTCAGTAGAAGCTTAATAAATAGTGGTTTCAAATTGAGAGGTTTAGTTATCAGTTATAGATATCATAAATTTAGTAGAGTATTGAAAATTCGCGAAGATTTTTAAGTTTAATATTTTATGTATTGTTTCTAATCAGAAACAGAATTTTAATGGAAAATAAGTCTTCTCTTAATCTATTATTATAATTGCTTTTACTAATAGTAATAGTTTTGTATTTCTTTTAACAAATTAAATCAAAATCATTAATAGTATAGCTTTAAACATATTTTGAGTTTTGATAGCAAATCAATAATTTGATATAATTTATATCTTAATAATCATCTTTAATAAAATATGCAGTCTTCAATTCCAATCAATTATCCTAAGATATCAAATTCGATTGAAATAAGGCAAAATTCTAAAATTAAAACTGATTCATCACTAATATCCAAAAAATGTATCTTATCTTTAATTTCTTAACTTTCAATCAAAAAAAATTCTAATAAAGCATTAATATCATAATCAAATTATATATATTAAGCAATAAACAATTAATACCTAACGAAAATCCTATTCAGAAAATGAAAATAGCAAAATTAAAAAAGTTCAATAAAGTTTCCTATCCTATATAGTAGTAAATTTTCTATTACCAAATCCATTCTAAAATTCTCCCCATTCAAATTATCATTATCAAATATAGATTCGATTTCATTTCTATTTATAATAAGGTCCAATTATGAACAATAAAGAGCTTGTTTCCTTAAAAACTTTACACCTTGAAAGTGAAAAAACTACAAACGAAACTCTAAATGCCTTTAGCATATTTAATGATGATGAAGATGTTGCAGGTTGGGGGGAGATTTTTTGGACGGCAACCCCTGAAAATTCATCTAAAGTGCAAAATAGTGTAGAAAGGTCTGTAGAGGTACCTAAATTCAGATCGAAAACTCCAATTTTATTGAGTATAGAAAAGCATACTCATCGTGTTAAAAGTAATTTCTCTAACCTCAGGGAACTAAGACCAAAAGTTGCTGTTATTCCGAAAATTCCTGGGATAATGAGCAATAAATTAACTGAATCTTTAGGAATTAGTGTAAAAGCAATGATAAAAGCACATCAGCGAGCAAAGCTGGTTGACTATAAAAAGCCTACTATAAAACGCAACAACTTCATTGAAGACTCTTTAAAAAAAATCATAAAAATACATAGTATCCTTCCGGTTAAAATCAAAAGAAAAAGGAATAAATCTATAGAAAAATTAGCAAATTATTTGATGTAAAAGCTTAGTTTAGCATGAAGAATTTTGTATTTATGAAATGAGACAGAAGCAAGTAAAGAAATTTTTGTATTGGTAAAGTAATAGAATGTTTATAATGTGAAATTTAAGGTACAGATATAGTTATGTTTAAGATTGAAGTTAAAAAATAATTATATGTTATAGGAAAGATAATAATAAGGGGGCTTGAAAAATAGACACTTAGTTAAGATTGGATAATTAAGTAATAACAATTATATGAGACTTGCTATTGGTATAATTATGATNTGGGGCTTGAAAAATAAACACCTAGTTAAGATTGGATAATTAAGTAATAACAATTATATGAGACTTGCTATTGGTATAATTATGATATAGATTCAGGATTCTATTATAGAACAAATTTAATCCTTTTTATGATTAATAATGATTATCTAGGATGTGGTTATAAAATTTATAAAGGATACTAGAAAAATAGCTATTTGATGAGTTGATTAAGTTGTGATAAGAAAATAAATCCTTATGCAAATTATTATTTGGTAGAGATATTTTTTGTAAGAGGGAAGCAAGATGAAATTATGGATTAGTATGATTATGAAGTTATAATATAATTTCTTATGGAATATTAGGAATTCTCATATACTGATAGTGGCTATTATATTTAGGTGGTCTTGAATATCATTTATTGAGTTTTTATAAAACTATGCAAAAATTATGTATTACTCTTTTTGTAAGTCCTTTTACTATTTATATATAAAGGAACATAAATATTTTCATGTTTACTTGATTAACTTATTAAATTTCAAGTTGTATCAGCCATATTTTCTAATGGTAGCCTTTTGGAGAGATTTGCATATAAGAAAATAAATGCACAATATAGGAAGAGAAAATAGAACATCAGAAGGGAGTAAATATTGTGACCAGTTTAACATACCTTCAAGCGTAGCCTCAAGAATAGGCCCTCCAGATACTAATTTAATTGAAAGCCCCAGCTTAGAAAATTTCCAGTTCAGTTTTGCCGAAACTCAAATAGAAATTGATATCCAAAATTTTTTCCAAATCCAGCCATCAGGCAATTTCTCTTTATCCCAAACTCTGATTCTTAAAGAACTAGATGCAATGAAGATGCAAGTCCAAATGATTAATAAAAAGCTAGAATATAATCTAAGTGTTTTGAAGGAAAAACAAGAAAGACAAAAGCTTCTCAAAAGAATTTTCACCTTGAAAAACGATGAAAGAAAAAGAGATAAGAGTATGAGAGATGAAGTTAAGTGTTCATGCTCAAAAAATTGCTCATTATTTTAAAATTATAAACTGGAGATCAATAGAAAAGCTAGCAAACTATAAAATTAAATATGAAATTAGTGAAAATTAGTTTATCGGAGTAAGATTAGAGTAACATTTAATTAGTAATAAGTATTATTGATATGTGTAATTATAATTACCAGGGTTAGTAATAATAAAATATGTAATCAAATGAATCACTTAAAATTATGCTTTATATAATTATAAGTATAGATGATACTTCAATTAGTTTCCCCGAACAGACTTATTATGTTTAGCCTTAATTTTATATTTTAATATTTCAAGCATAGAAATATATGATAGTAATTAAATAGTTGAACTAGTCTCTATTTCCATTAAAGAAGCCAAGCAGGAAGAATTTGAGTTCATCCTTTCAAACTTTGAATAATCAAAGATTGTCTCGCGTTGCATTAGGATTTAAGAATTCTTTGCTTGTCAAATACCTCCCCATATACTCTTTTTACGCGGAGATTCTTTAGAAATTACAGAAAATTAATAACTGTGCATTTGAAGCTGGTTGAAGATACGTTGGAAACAGAGAAAGATGATTGATATTACGACAAATGAGCCAAGAAAATACATTTTAACCCTAAAAATAATGGGGATTATGTGAGGCCATTGTATATTATTCACTAGAAAGCACAGGAATGTGGGGCAATATATTGATAAAACAATCACGTCGAGAAATAGATTTTAAATGATAGATTCCCACTTTTATATTAGCAATCAATTAGACACTGACAAGCTTTTTCTAATCAGGA
Source organism: Stentor coeruleus (assembly GCA_001970955.1). Classification (NCBI taxonomy): domain Eukaryota; phylum Ciliophora; class Heterotrichea; order Heterotrichida; family Stentoridae; genus Stentor; species Stentor coeruleus. The sequence goes on along the minus strand of MPUH01000805.1, from coordinate 6,383 downwards.
CTTATAAATCATATTCAGTAAAATCTAATTAAGTGCTATAATCTAAGGAAGTATCTGTTGATAAATCCATGATTGACCGCAAGGGAAAATATTAACTAAAGTAGTATATGCCTATAAGGCAAACAAATAGAGATTTAAGCTTTTATTTTATGTGAATCCTCAACTGGATATGTCTAAAGCATGCATTCATCTCTTGTAATGGTAATTCCCAGTTAAAGACTAAAAGTTTTAAGCATGGATTTGCAATTGGGTTTGAGGAAAATAATCTTCATATATATGGACAATTAGTATGATCATATAATTGAATTATTGTATGATAATTGAAATGATTTTCGATTCCACCGAAGATGATTCAGGAGATTTGCTATTTATAGCTTTATTGTAATAGATATTCTTTTTATTATCGGCAACTTTCTAATGCTATAGCAATTTAAGCAAAGATTCTACATTATTCTATAGGTCTATCTAAATTTATCAAATTAAAAGTTAAAATATTTATCCTTAAAAGTAAATATTTTAATTAAAACGTTAAATAGTAAGTGCGTTGATTATAAATATGTATTTCGAGCCATATATTATTTTTATCAAAAAGTATTAATTAATTATTTATTTCAAAATAAAAATTAGATTTGCTTAATACGGTTGATGATCTATCTTAAGACTATATGCAAGAATAAATTATATATTCCTGTTAAAAGTTTTTGCATCAGGAGATATCCTTTAAATCCTGTATATAAGAGTTTATTACTTTTATATGCTAAATAAGATGATCCTATAAAGCATTGTTATATTCAAGCTTTGCAATACATTTTTGAAATGATTACAAGTATTAATTTGCCTGATTTAAAAGTTGGTAAGGTTGCTTTCGAATTTTATTTTTCTCTTATTACCCTTTGAGTAAATATTCTAAGAATTTAGGCAAATAATCAATAACACAGTTTTTATAATTGTGAATACACAACATAATATTTGAGGCAGTCTATATCAATATATGATTTAAGCAGCCCAAAAGAGAAATTATTCTGTAAATATAATAAAAACTCTATGGCAATATAGCTACTCAAATTCAGCATTTTAATCTAAGTTAATCTACTATAATCTCACAAACTGCCTCATCCCTTAAAGCATCTACTCATATTTAAATAATAAAATGACAGCCACAGCAAGTCTTGAAGACTACATAAAACAGTTCAAACAAGACTACAAAAAATATCTCGTAAGCGAAACATCATCAGTGAGCTCAATAGACACTGAAGATCTCCTAAGTGACATGTCTTCTGAAACTTCATCTGTAAATTCAAAGCCAGCGGGCAAAAATTCAATAAAAACCCTTTCATCACTGAAAAAACGTAACAAAAAAACCAAAATCAACCCCCCATCACACATGAAACCCCTTCACTCAACCCCACTTAAAATGATCCAAGAAGAAGACGAACTTGCTGATTCCAAAACTAAATTATCAAATTTTCTTCCTAATGAAAAATTTGATATTAATGAATACTTACCAAAGGCTAGAGCTGCTAAAAAACAACAAGTTAAAGATATTCTAGCAAGCTTAGATGTTGAAAGCGAGAATATGTCAATTGTAAGTTCAGTTGATACTGAGGCATTGCTCCAAAGTTCAGATGAAGAAGACTATGTGCCTAAGAAAGAAAATATAATGCGGGGACCGAAAACAAGAGATTTTGGGATTAAATCTGAGACTAGGAAGATTGAAAGTGATGTGACGAAGAAATTTTCTGAAAAAGACTTTGGCAGAAGCCCTTTAATGAGTCAATCTCGGTCTGGGAATTTATCAGTTGCAAAGTCTCAAGTATTAAGTGTAATTCCAAAGAAACTTACTATAGAAACTTTGTCTTTAAGTGTTTGTGGCTCGAAACGTCAATCAAGAAGTTCAAGTTCGATTAAGCCTTCAGATAATTTCAATAATGCAATGCCTTTGTCATCTAAAAGCACTAAAACCCTTAAAATCTGCACTTGTATTTTGGCTGGATCTTTGTATAGACATTATTCTAATTGCTCACAACTTACTGTGCTTGCTGAATTAGGAACTGTTAAACATATTTCTAAAAAAAAGCAGCGAAACTTTATGCAAAGTATTGTAGCTATACAGAGATCTATTCGTAAATTTATAGCTAAGAGAAGGGCTTATAAGAATCCTTTTGCTAATAAGTCGTATGCTGAAAAATCTCAAAAATTACAGAGCGATTATTTTAAGGTTGATGTTGAAAAAGAAAAACCTCAAAAGCTGCAGAAAGATTTTCACAAGTTTGTTGCTGATAGTGAAAGACCTCATAAGTCACAGGATGATTTTTTCAAGTATGATGCTGATAGTCAAAGACCTCAGAAATCGCAAAATGAATTTTTTAAATTTGATGCGGATAAAGCGTCGAAAACACTTAATGATGCTTATAAAGAACTCGAAGCACTGAGGAATTTAGCATCAGAGAGATCAAGTGAGATAAGTAAAGATGAATCTATTAGTATGTACAAATTGCAGGACCCTTATATAAATCATGATTATGAGCCAAGCGATGTTGATACTGAAGAACTTTTGAATAGCAGCATTTCCAGCATGCTCTCGCGGAATTAAATTTAATAAGCTTCTAAATAGCTTTACTTATTTTTTATATAAAGCAATTTAGAGATTAAATATCAAGTACTTTTTAGTATATTATAATTATTAATAGAAATAACCATGCAGTTAATATATTTTTCTTTGAGAATTAGATCAGTATTAATGCTTATATCCAATTCAACTATTCAATTTAGAATATAAATTTAGTATTTTTATAATGCTTAGAGAATAATAAAATATATATTTATAATCAACAAACTTAAAAAAGCATATAATTTTACCTATAAACTTTTTTGATATGCTAATCGTTTTTGATTTTAAATCCATAATTATTTCATAAAAGATTTTACTACCTTACATCATTGGGCAGACTCCGCAATGGCAGCTTTCCTTCTTATCTTCAATTTGCATTATAATTGTTTTCTTCTTTGCTCCCATTTCAAGAAGGGAGCTTACAAAAGTTGGTTCAATAATTTCATCAACACTAATTATTGAAGGATTTAATGAAGAGCGATCATCAATACTACTTGCCAATTCAAACGGATTATTCTTATTCAGCTCAACTCCTAGAGTATCAAATTTAGCAATTGAAGAGCCAATTGACACATTTGAAGTTTTAAGTTTTGAATTAATCCATTCACTCATTCTTTGTGATTTTGCAATTAGTGACGAAAATATGTCTACTTCATCGCTTACAGAATAAATCAGCGAATCTTGTTCTGCAATTTCTTCATACTTTTGCAAGTAGCTATTTATTTCAGCAGGTGACTTAAGCGAGTATTTATAAATAAACCCAATAACATCATTAATAGTTTCCTCAATACTTTCAATTTTACAAGCCGCAACGGCAAAGTTTTCAAATCCAGCTGAGTTAGGGGATTTAATAACAATTTCTCTAGCAATGGACAATATGTAATATGAAATATGAAGGTCTTCAGGTATATACAATGTCTTCAAAGATATATCTTCAGGAATGATTTTAGACAAATTATAGCTGGTCCAATCTTTTCCTATTAAAAATGCAGTTTTAGCTTCATCAGTAATAAGGACAACAGTATGCCACCCAGGGAACAAAAGAACAGCTCGTGATGAATTTATGGGGTTTTCAGGTAAATATTTAAAAGAAAACTCGCTTTCAGAAATATATCTAAATAAAAACTACTGAAGATAGCTCTTAACCAAATTCAATGACAAGTCTTCTTTGTATCTTAAACGTAAAATATCAGAAATAAAGATCCCTGTGAAAAGTTGTACGTTAAGTCCTAAAGAGTTGATGAGGTCATCTTTTAAGGTCTTTTTATTCATATTATTAGCTTATATATAGTTAATAAATAATGTCATCTAAAATAGAGTCAGTCCCCAAAATCTACACTGAAATAAGACAGAAGCCTGTGTTTTTGGCTAAACTAGGGAATGTTTTGTCGGTTCAGCCAAAGAAATTTGAAGTTGATACTTTTGCTCCAGAAAATCCAGTGGAATATGATGATGAGCAAGGTAGGACTCAGATTAAAGGTTGTGGGATTGAGAATTATATTAGATGGAGGGAAAATGAAGGAAAAAAAGAAAGCAATGCTAAGTTGGTGAAGTGGGAAGATGGAAGCTATACAATGTTTATTGGGGGTGAAGCTTTTGAAGTTACGATTACTGAAAACCCTCATACGTTCTCATATATAAGGCATAGAGGAATTTATATTAAAGCACAAGAGACTGCGAAGAAAATTATGTTCAAGCCACATTCAATAAAGCACAGTTTTTTCTTGAGAAATTTGGAAAACTCTTTGAACCCTAAGAAAACTACAAAGGTGATAAACAGCTTTAATAATCATGAAAAAATTAAGAAACAGCGTGAGCAACAGATTGATCAGAAGATTAGAGCTAAAGAGAGACAGGAACAAAACAAGTTTGATTTTAAAGCTAATGAAGACTTTTTGGAAGAATCAGATGAAGATAGAAGTCCAAGTTTAATTTCAGATGAATAGTTAGATTAGATGATAATTTATGCGCATTAGAATTGGTTTATAATTGCACTTCAAAGAGAATTGAGTTTGATGAAGAACTTGGTAATGTTAATTGTGATATATGGACAAGATGATATCCATAACTGCTCTGCCAGTATTTTTATACCCCACTTGGAGGGCTAATGATCACAATATTAAAGAAATAAAAATTTTTAAAAAAAACTGAAAAAACTTTTTGTTTGCATAAAGAATAACTAATACAAATAGAATAAGCAAATTAATAAATACCTTTAATTATGACTTTAAACTTCAAGTGTGCTCATTGAATCATTAAAAAGTGAATCAATAAAAATATGCTTCCATAAATCTATTCATTTATTAATCTCGTCAGTAAATACTCAATGAAATTTTTCTAGTGCATCATGATTTATTTAAATTTGTAATTATCAATGCTTGGAAAAAAATCCTCAAACTATAATAAATCAAAAAATTGAGTTTTTAAAAGCTACTAATATTTAATAGCACAATATCCAGAGTGCAGGTGGCAATAATCTTCACCGAGATAAATAATTAGATAATAGGTAGTTAGCAGATAGTTTTTAATTCTGAAGCCTATTTAAGGGTAATAATCCTATTATTCTTATCATGATTATCACATATTTAACTATAAAAGCAAATAATATATGATTAAGCATGATAAAGATAAGAAAAGGTTATATATAATGATAGTTTTTAAATAAAATAAAGTGATAAATTTTGCAGGATTCTTATTTAAACTCAGAATTGCAATTTTATGGGACTATAAACTTTAAATAGGCGTGAAGCTCAAGAAACTTGACTGCAAATAGACAAATATTACGATAAAGATATAAAAGGTTTGATTGGAAAAGCATATCTAGGTAGGTTTCTGATAACTTGAAGGCTGTAAAAGACAAAAATGGGATATTCTACATTAAAACTTAGAAGGGGAAATTGCTTAAGAATCCAAATGTTGCTATATAGGGAAAATTCATGTATATAAAAAAGAGAAGGGGAAGATAAAAGCAAGCACCCTGAGATCATTAAAAAATAGATGAAATGTCAATAATGACCTAAAAACCAGGAAGAAGCAGACCAAGTTCAGATGTAATTACTATACACTAAAAGGGCTCTAAAATGAAATCAATACTAAAATAATGTTAGCATGTCTTGATGCTTTTAGATTAACATCAGTTGGGGAATAAAATTTATTATTTTAATATATATTAATCATTATTTAATTGAATTCTTAAAAGGCATTAATAAAATTAAAAACACTAAAGCTGTTTTCTTTACATTAAATCGATGTTTTAGTATAATAAACTGTGATTTTATATAAGCAATGAAAATTACTTGTAAAAACAATTCCCAGTCAATAGCAACATTGCCATCACAATTTATTATTAAAGTGAAATATACATTGGATATAAAAACTAGTTAAATATAATAATCATATAAATTATAATAAGATCCTATAAACCATTATGCAAAGGCACAAACTGATCTTTCTCCAAGTGAAACACTCTTTCAGCAATTATTCTAAGCATTTTTTTTATACCCATCCGGCTCAAAGCTGAAATTATTAGCAATCTGCAATTTTTATCGCATCTTCTCAAGAATTCCTTACACATCAACAACACAATATCCTGGCTTTTTTTTAACATCATAAAATTCTAAACCTCTTCTCCACTACCTTCATTGAACTCCTAAATGTTAATTCTTCTCATTTTAATGTAAATTTCGATTATGAATGCCAATATTCTATATCTTAGATAAATATATAACTAAATAAACTAATATTTAAACAATCAAAAACATATACTTTGCAT